>JAPYYR010000297.1:0-41036 GCA_030523065.1 Aphidius colemani | reverse complement strand
CAACAACAATAACAACAACTGTGTAAAATTAAAAAATTAACAATTTATTCATAATGTGATTATTTATTTATTTTATGTTTTTTTTTTTTTTTTTTTTTTGTTTTTCACTTTATGAAATATAATAATAATGATGATGATGATTATTGTGTTGAAACAGTGGCTGAGTGTTGATGAGGATTATATTTATTCACAAAAAATACTAGCTAAGGACTAGCAAATAAAATAATAACAATAATTAAAAATAAATAAATATAAACAATTATAATATAATAATAATTTAAAATAAATATAAATTTGATTATTGGAGTATTTGGAGTAATTAATCTGCATTTTGGTTAGGTTATAATCAGAGATGCGATTTGAAAGACAAAAAAAACACAACTTCACCAGGAATATATCCAGGCGACAGATAATTATTGTGTTTATTAATTTTATACATAAAAGTTATTTAAACAGTGTCTAGTTTTTATTTTGTTGTTAATTTTTGTTTTATTTTTTTTTATGAAAAAAAAATATTAATTGTTTCAATTTTGTTGTTGTTTTTGTGTTTTTTTTTTTTTTTGGACCCGGTGGAGATGTTCTCGACACCGGTGTCAGTGGTGGGTGAGCCATCAGGCTATGATTTTGGAAAAGAAGAAAATGCTGCAAAATGGAAAGGTGTTTTTGTAAATTCACTGAGAAAGGTCAGTTTTATTGTTTATTAAAAAAAGACTGTAATAATCGCTAATATTATTTTGACTGTCAAAAAGTCTATTGATAATGATAATTATTAAAATAAATTGACTAAATTGATTTTAGGTTTTGGAGCAAGTTCATCCAAGTCTTGAGGCACGTCAAGATGCTCTTGATTATGTTGAAAGTTTGATATTAAGAATGTTGGGTATGTTGTGTGGTCATCCACCTCCTCATACACCACAAGATGTTGAAGAAAGAGTTAGAAGAACATTTCCAACTCCAATTGATAGATGGGCATTACGAGATGCTCGAGATGCACTTGAAAAAGGAAAAAAAAAATCACCACTAGTCTTACCTGTTGATAAAATTCATCAATTACTCCAAAAAGTGAGCAGTTGTATTAATTAATCATCCAAAATATATCCTTTACTTTCTTGGAAAATTACCTATTATTATATTGGCTATTTTTTTTATTCTTTAACAGGAGGTTTTACAGCATAAAATTGATTCTCAAGTTAGCCTATTTGTTGTTGGAGTACTGGAATACATATCTGCAGATATCCTCAAAGTAAACATTATTTTTTCAATAGATAATATGCCTAAAATGAACAATAACATATATTCATTGTTTTTTTATCTTTTAAAATTTTGTTTATGCTATTTACAGTTGGCTGGAAACTATGTGAAAAATATACGTCATGTTGAAATATCCTGTGAGGATATAAGAGTCGCAATGTATGCTGACATGGTAATGCATTTTTTCTTTATTACAATTAAACAATCACACGTTGACATACTTTTTAATTTTTGAATATTAAAATATGCAGCTGTTTTTTTTTAATAAACACAATTTATTATTAAACAATTTTTATTTTTATTTTGATGATTGTTATGATCAACAATATAAATTGACTCAACAAATTTTTTTACTCAATCAAATTGTTTATTTTTTTATCCAAACTGAGCTTTATTATTATTATTATTACTTTGTTTAAATTATAAAATTATATTTTAAATAAAACAACAACAATAACAACATAATACACACAATTTGCTAGTATAAATTCGATTTTTAATTAATTTTTTGTAAATAAAATAATGAAAATTATTTAAAACAAGTTTAGATAATAATACTAATAGCAAATGGTAGAATTTTTTAATAATTTAAACAAAATAAAATTGATAAAATATATACAAAATGATTGTTAGATTAGTCACATGCTAATTGTGGCTGCATATTGTTCTCTGCTTGATTACATGCTTTCCACTAACATATTACAACACCATTCCATGCTCGTTCTTGGTGGCGTTATACAGGTGGTATGTACTTGCGAACCTCCAAATGCCATAAAAGTGTTTTTTTTTTTTTAAATTTATCTATTTAAATAATAATTAATAAAATCATTTTATTTATCATTTTGAGAATTAAAAAATAAATATCTTTAATCCTTTTATTTGTTATGAATAGTATTTGAAATTATCTTATTTACTAGCATGATATTTTCTATATAAATATGATAATGTTGATGATAATAATGGAACATTGTGGCTACTGTGTGACTTCTATAATAGAATCTATCTATAATAAAATTAAGAGATAATCTAATGTTTAAATTTTATTGATGTAGTCTTATGTAACTTATAGGTTTTGATGGACATGTTTTATCAAGATGATGCAACAGAAGGAGCTCAAAGTGGCCTTGGTGCAGTTGTATCACAAACATATGAAGAATCAGTACGAGATTTGATACATGATGAACGAAATTATCTTCGTGATCTTCATATGATAATTAAAGTAATAAATGATTTTAATGATGGATTAATGTGTTGATTTAAATGTTGTTATTAATTAATATTTGAAATTACAGGTATTTCGTGAAGAAATAGCAAAACTAGTCAGTGATAAAACAGAACTTGAAAAATTATTTAGTGATATACTGGAAATATATGAAGTAACAGTAACATTGCTTGGTAGTCTTGAAGACATTATGGAAATAACTGAAGAAAAACAAACGCCAACAGTTGGTTCATGTTTTGAAGAGCTTGCCGAAGCTCTTGAATTTGATGTTTATATAAAATATGCACGTGATATTAATAGTCAAAGTAGTCGTGATGTCATGACAAGATTAATGTCAAATCCAGATGCAAGTGCAGCATTACGTGCTGCTGGACATGGTTTTAAAGAAGCTGTTAAATATTATTTACCAACATTATTATTTCAACCAGTGAGACATTGTTTTTTCTATTTTCAATATATTGAAGTATTACATGAACGTACACCAAGTACTGAAGATAGTGAAACACTTAAACAGGTATTGGGTTTATTAAATCCGTTGTATTCGCAATTGAAAGAAATAGTTGGTAAAAAAGATACTGGCTTACGTCGTATGCAAAGTCGTGCTAGACGACATGCTGCTATTGAAAAAACATGTGAACTACAAAAAACAGTTGATGGATGGGATCAACGTGATATTGGACAATGTTGTAATGAATTTATACGTGAAGATTTATTAAATAAAGTTGGTAATAACGGTAGAAGATTAACTGAAAGACGTGTATTTTTATTTGATGGTTTGTTAGTATTATGTAAACCGTCATCGAGTAAAAGAGTTAGTGTTAGTGTTGGTACAATTGTTCCAAGTAGTGGACATCACCATCATCATCATCATCATCATCAAACTCATCAGTGTGAATTACGACTTAAAGAAAGATTTTTTATAAGAAAAGTTGATATTATTGATAAAGAAGATACTGAAGAATTAAAAAATGCATTTGAAATAGCACCTCGTGATCATCCAAATGTAACACTTGTTGCAAAATCAGTTGAAGAAAAAAATAGTTGGATGGCTGATCTTGTTATGTTAAATACAAAGAGTATGCTTGAAAGAACATTAGATAGTATATTATTAGATGAAGAAAGAAAACATCCATTGACATTACCACCACCATCATTGTATAAATTTGCAGAACAAGATTGTCCAGAAAATATTGTACTTGAAGCATGTGAAGAAGGTGGTGTGCCATTATTAAAAGGTGCAACACTTGTTAAACTTGTTGAAAGATTAACATATCATATTTATGCTGATCCTGCATTTGTACGTACATTCCTAACGACATACAGAAGTTTTTGTTTACCACAAGAATTATTAACATTACTTACTGAAAGATTTAAAATACCAGAACCATCGTTAGTTTATGGTGGTGGTTGTGATGATGATAAGTCAATAAGTAGTGTCAAAGCAACAGTAAGAGAAGACTGGAAAAGATATAAAAAAGAATTTTCTCAACCAGTACAATTTAGAGTATTAAATGTTTTACGTCATTGGGTTGATCATCATTTTTATGATTTTGAACGTGATAGAAATTTATTAGAAAAATTACAAAAATTTTTAAATGGTGTTTTTGATAAACCAATGAAAAAATGGGTTGATTCTGTTATTAAAATTGTACAAAGAAAATGTGAACCACTTGAACACAAACCAATAACATTTAGTTTTGAAAAACCACCACCACCAATTGAATGGCATTTGAAAGTCAATGAAGATGAGTGGAATATATTGACGCTACATCCAATTGAATTGGCACGACAATTAACATTGCTAGAATTTGAATTATATAAAACAGTTAAACCACCTGAATTAGTTGATTCAGTGTGGACTAAAAAAGATAAAGATAAAACATCACCAAATTTATTAAAAATGATAAGACATACAACAAATATTACAAGATGGCTTGAAAAAACAATTGTCGAAGCTGAAAATTTTGAAGAAAGAGTTGCAATTGTATCACGAGTCATTGAAATCATGATTGTACTACAAGATCTTAATAATTTTAATGGTGTATTAGCAATTCTTAGTGCAATGAATTCAGCATCTGTTTATAGATTAAAATTGACCTTTCAACAAATACCAGCAAGATTAGAAAAAGCATTAGAAGAAGCAAGGGAATTAGATCAAAATCATTTTCGTATATATCAAGAAAAACTTAAATCAATTAATCCACCATGTGTACCATTTTTTGGTATATATTTAACACAGATACTTCATATTGAAGAAGGCAATCCGGACTTTTTGCCAAATTCACCAGTATTAATTAATTTTAGTAAACGTAGAAAAGTTGCTAAAATAATTGGTGAAATACAACAATATCAAAATCAACCATATTGTTTATCTGTTGAAAAAAGTATACGTCATTTTATTGAAAATTTATCACCATTTGATGTAAATATGAATGACGCCGATATTAGTAATTATTTATATACTAAAAGTAATGAAATTGAGCCACGTGACTGTAAACAATTACCAAGAGTACCGAGAAAATGGCCAGATTTAAATTTGAAATCACCTGGTATTAAAGCCCGTGCAGCTGGTGGTAAATTACCAGGACCATTACAAGCTGTTGCATCGAGTGTACGTTTACATGATCCATCACCAGATATTGTACCACCACCTCCACCGCCACCATTATTATTATCATCATCATCGTCATTATTATTATCGTCATCATCATCATCAGAACTACCAGAAACACCACCACCATACACAACACAAAATTCAACATTACATTCAATGGTTGGTGGTGGGGCCGGTGATCACAGTGTATTTGCTCCTGTTTTAATTGGTGTACCACAACCAGGATCACCAATTACGTCTAGTTTTTCACTTGGATCACCTGGTAATAGTCCTCAACTTAAATCACCTGGACATATGCAAACTTCTCATCATCAATCACAACAACAAACAACACTGTTTGGCTTTAATTCAGGAGCAATTGGTTTTGGTGCTCAACAACAACAACAACAACAACAACAACAACCACCACCGTTACCACCAAGATGTCATAGGAGACGTGAAAGTTCCATCAGCGAATCCCCTCATCAAGTAAATTAATTATTATTTATTTAATATTTTTTTGATAACTATTGTTATTAATTATTTTTTCGATGAATATTTATTTAGGCTCGACAGGCTCCAAATGCTCCTTTGTTACCGCCAAGAGAAGGCACTTCACCACCACCTCCATTACCACCAAGAAAAGATTTTCCTCCTACAATGTTACCACCTCGGCTTCCAGCGACATTAAATCCAAGTACTTCTGCTTTACTCGCAAGAAGAAATTCAAATCTTGAAGGTGCAAGTGCAAGTGCCACACATGCCAGACGTTATATGTCATTTAATGGACCAAGCCCTACAAAACTTCCTCCTTCACAACCAAATGGTAAGAATATTATATTAAAATTTTATTTAATAACTCAATGATTTATTTTAATTTATTAATCAGGCTCAGTTACACCACGTTTACCTCCCAAGCCACTTCCTGGACGACCTCCAGCGACAATGTTTAATTTCAATCCGGATCAAGCTAAGTTTTCTTAATATTCATTAATAGTATTTCGTTAATCAAGATGATAAAGTAACAACAAATAAAAATTTAAAATCAGCGCACATTAAAAATCTTCCAAATAGAAATAAAATTATTGACATTCCTTGCAACGAAATTATGCAAATGAATGAAAATTATTGAATGATTATTAACATATTATTAACAAGTACAGGGCATTGTTCTATTTGTGCTTATTTTATTTTTTTTCTCAAGTAAAAAAATAGAAATTTTATTTTTTAAAGTGATGGAGACTGTTGTTATTTGTACAATATATTTTTAGATATTTTTAACCCACCTAGCTTGGTAGATGTATAATGTAAATGACATTTTAATATTCCCCATCCAAAGTAAATTGATGATCAATTAAATAAATCGAGAGTAAAGAAAATTTTAAAATAAATTTAAATAAAAACACGAATTTTAATGAAAGACAAGCTCATTGTAAGTGGAAATATTATTTTACAATTTTAATTATTTTAAATTCGAGTCATCTCGATAAATATAATTGAGAAATTTTATTGAGAATAGAAAAACTATTGAAATGTTAAATTTCATAAAAGTAAAAAAATTTTTTATTCAAAATAAATATATATATATATATATATATTGACAAAACAAAAAAAGAAAATTGAATTAATAAAATGACAATTAAGAGCTTTATTTTTTTTTTGTATAAAATGAGGTTCAATAGTTTATTGAATGAATATTTCGAATCGAAATGTGTGAAAAAGATTTGAGATTTTTAATGTAAACCAAAATTGTCCCAAAAAAAAATATAAAAAATTAAATATCATTGTTAATTAATCCCTGGGACCCCTGCCCCTCCAAATACAACTGTGATACACTATTGAACGTGAGTATGTATGTTATGTTAACTAGACGTTTTTAATTATCAAAGTTGAGATTAAAAAAATTAATAATAAAGTTGAAAGAAAATTAATAAAAAGGATTAAGGAAAATATATCTTTTAAGAAGTAAATAATAATGAAAAATTATTAAAAAATACAAAAAAAAAAAGAAAACAAATATTGAATAATAGAGAACACATTATTATGTACATGTATATTATTATTATTAAAATAAATAGTTATGCAATGATGCAAATTTGATGGCGAAAAACAAATAAACAATTTGAACATAAACAAAAAAAAAATAGATAAAATGAATCATTGTAAAATAAAAAATTATATTGTGTAGTAAATAACGAGTTGATTATTACTAAAATTATATTTTTACATTATTATTATTTAATTTGATAAAATTCATATTGTTTTTTTTTCTATACACTCCAGTTATTGATTAAATTTATAAAAGCTTTTCAAGTGGTTTAAACTTTTATTATTTTTTTAAATTTTATAAATTTTCTTTTTAAATTTTTTTGGTTTTTTTTTAATAATTACAAAACAAAAAAAAAATAAAAATTTAATTTGAAGGCAGTTTTGTATTAACACATTAATAATTTTTTTATATTTTTTTTTGATTGATTTTTTTTTTTTTGCTGTTATAAGATTAATTTGTTTCCCAAACAGTTGAGGCTTCACTGGCTCTTTGCTTTCTTGTACCAATATCAATGTGAGCATCAAGAGAATCACTTATTTTACTAAATCTTCTTGCCCAACTTCCTCGTCTTCCTGGTCGATTATGTGATCCAGCTTCACGTAAAACAGCAAGTATTTCATCTTCGTCCTCATGACCGTTAAGACCTTTTTCAAATTTAGCCTCTTGTGCAAGAAGTTTTTCTCTAGCTAATTGAGTTGTAACAGTACTTGGTGTTTCTGGTATAATATAGCTCATAACTCCAGTAAGTGCAAATACCTATTTTGCATAAATAAAATTAATAAAAAAAAAAAAAACACATAAACATTATTAATAAATAAAATAAAATATTACAAAGTAAACATATACTTACGAAATGTTCAAATACGACAACAAATGCAAGTCTTGAGGCAAAAATATGCCAATATTGTGGACTCAAACCGTATGGTTCAGTTTTATGATCAGGACCATTTCTGTAGCCTCGATATTGACATGTACTTGGTTTAAAATCACTAGCAACACTAACCATATCCTCACGATAATCAGATGTATTAAATTCACTCAATGAACTATCAATATAGCCAACAAGATCATGTGTTGGTGAATAAAAACTAACATAAACTGATCTCGGTATAAAGTCAGATGTATAAGCAATAACAAATGCATTTGATACAACAGCAGCATATGTTACACCTTTTAATATGCCATACCAGGCACCAATATCTTCAACTCTTTCAGATAATGGTCTTCTTGCTTCTTTTATCATTTTATATGCATCTAAGCGTATTTCACCAATATTATTTAGCAATGCAAATAGTGGAGCCAATGGAAATGCAGCAACAAATAGAGTCACAAAACCATACTGAAGAACTAAAAATAATTAAAATTAATCAATTAATTAATTTTATTATTATTATTTATTGATAGCTTAAATATTATTATTATTATTGATTTACTCATTTCTAAATATTCATCAAATAATGCTAGTTTTCCTGGATCTTGTAATTGATAGTCTTGTTCCCAGTATGTGTATGGACGTTCATGATCTTTTGTTGCAGCAACATGAGTTCTTTTTCTCCACCAATTTACCATTTTTGGCGATAATATTTCCATAAAATTGTTAAACAATTGTTTACCAATCATTATTATTGCAAGTTGTATACATAATTCTGATAAACAACCAGCTGGATCACAAACATCTGTTTTAATACGATAAAATTCAGATGCACGTGATTCAGCATCACCAGGATGAACATAAAATCTTCCCTGTTGATAAATAATAAAATATATATATTTGAATTATTCAATAGAGATTAATTAATTGAATTATTTTACCTTGAAAAATGCAATGTAAATAAGTGATGAATAAAAATTAACAAATTCAAAAAAAAATATTTTAATTGTAAAACTATCTTCATACTCAGTTTGAGTTCTTGGATTTTCCATGTTAACCATCCATTTAGCTAAACGTTGATATATTCTTGTTAATATCATAATTATTATTAAATTAATTATTGCTGCTGATCCTGATGTAAATATTTTTGCATGACGTTGTAATATTTTTCCTCCGCCACTGTAAACAACAGCAATTAATGATATTCTATAAATTATTGTTCCAAGTACAGCAGCAAGAACAACACAAATCTACAATTAAAAGAAAAAAATTAATATATTGTTAGCTTGTTGGTTTGTAATTGGATTATAAATAATAAATATTGTTACCATAAAAAAAACAAGTGATCCAGTGACCATGTATCTCCAGGTTCTTGACCAAAGTGGCATATAAGGTTCTTTTTCTCGAGTCACTGGATTTATTCTAAATGTCTTAACGGACGTTTCAAATTCTGGTCGTGGTTCTTCATCATAATCAGCATTTTGTAAATCCCATTCCCAAACAATAATTGCTTGTCTTCGTTTCCACAGTTCCAAAAAGCTTGTTGCTATTTAAACAAAACAAACAAAAAAAACATAGCTGATTTTGCTAACTTAACTGATAATTTAATTATTAAATTCATTATTAGCTTGTTAATTACCCCAAAATGACATAAAAATTGCAAAAAAAACAGTTGCACGATTGTCGAAAAGATAAGTCATACTGGAGAAGAGACAAGAGTCACCAAGTCTTCTGTATGCACATGCTTTATCACAAAGTGGACACAATGTAATATTTCCTACATGAAAAACAATATAAATTATGAGACAATTATAATGTAAATTATAAATTAATATTTACCAGCAATTTTAGGATCACATATTTCTCTGCTGGGTATATTATCAGCACTTTCCATCGATGTTAAACCATAAAAAAAACATAAAAGTCCAACAACAGCAGGTGGATATAAAAATCTCGTATAAAAACCAAGCCATGCATAATATAGTGCAACTTTTTCACCAAAATAACGACGTATTAGCCACAATGGTTGTTTTTTGTACCTAAAAATAATATAAACAATAAAAAAAACACACAAAATTAATAGAATAATTTTATCATCAAATGGAATAATATAGTTAATCATTATCAATAATCCTTGAACTCGCCCAGTAATTCTCATTCTTTTTTTTTTTTTTCTTCACAATTGATTAAAGTACATACGTATATACAAAAATATCAAGTACTTTTAATATTTAAGATTGTTTAAAATATATTAAATATAAAAAGAAAAAAGAAATAATTACCAAAGGAAAGTTTTTATTGTTTTTACAACTTTAAAAGTTTAAAAAAAAAGCTTCAATTATAGTCAACGAGATCAATTAAATTTAATAAATTAGTTATAAACTTTACAATTTAAAATACTTGAGCTTTTGAATTTTTGTTTTATTAATTTGTTTGAAATGAATGAATGAATTATTTACCATTGTGATGGTCTAGCCCATATGAGATACAACAAGTATCTATCCAAATGAGATCCATCAGGTGCTGGTCTATTATAAGGTCCTTCATGAAGTGAAAAACAATCTAAATATGTACCATCAGCAACAAGTCTACGAATACCAGCTTTTTCATGTGTCTCATCATATCTACATCTTGATAATATTTGCATTACGATACAGGATCTTTGTGCTGGTGTGTAAGCTGTTTCTCTATCTTTAACTAAAAATCTTGTAAAACAAATTAATTAAAACAAAGAAAAGTTTCATTCAATTGTTGGCATTAAAATAGCTAAATTATATTTAAGAAATTTCCCTTTTTTTTTAGTTCATTTATTGATTATTTTTAGTACTAATGTGAAAAATTATTTTTAATATTGAACATGACATTTATTAATAAATCAACAAGTTGTACCTTTATATCTATATAAAGTTTTATTGAATGTCAAACGATATAAATATTTTATTTAATAATGACCATGACGTTTATATTTATCTTTTTTTTTTTTTTTTCTTTTTAAACTATTGTCTTTTTTTTTTTATTTTTTCTTTACTTTCAAATTTAACTATTTTATTATTTAAATATTATTTATACCTTTCTTCACGTTCAGAGTCTCTAGTTGCATAAAAATTTGGCTCTTCAGGGTATAAATTTGTGTCCCACATGTGTATTTTTTTAAGCCAATTAAACCAAGTCATTAATTTTTTTAATATTGGTTTTTTTTTTTTTTCAACTTCATCACCCTGTATCAATTAAATCTTTTTTATAATAATATAAATTTTTAAAAATAAAATATACATTTAAATTTTTCGAACAAACCCATGCTTTGACTGATATTGTTATAAATCTTTTAGTTAATAATTTTAAATTCATAACTTCCGCATATTGTACTTTGACTTTCCACGGTATGTGAAGTTTTAAAAAATATGTTTTTCCATCAAATGAATTTTCTGGTAGTTCAAGTTCCATTTGTAATCCTTCTTTTAATAAATTATCCTGAAATACACGACGTTGTTCACGTTTTTTTGCTTCAAGCTCAGTCATAACACCTTCTTCCTCATCTTGATAAACAAGTACCATGTCAATTCGTCTTCTTCCATCACTAGAGGAGGACAATAATAAAGTTATTCATCTTTGAATGATAAATAAATTACCCAACACAATCAGGTAATTTCCTAATAATTCATTGTTTGCTTTTAATTATCATCAGCTTTATAAAATATTAAAAAGACTATCATTAGTCGTTCCTTTTTTTAGAACACATTGGTCATGAATTACGTCCTTGGACTAGATAAAATCTAATCACCATTATCCAGTCATTTCTAACAAATTTCATTTTTTTCATTCTCATATTGTATGGATATTAAAAAAAAGGGTAATTTTATCATTTTTTTTTGTGTACACAACTCTTGTTGTGACGCAAATGGCCTCAATTTCATTACTTAAATTATAAATTAAAACTATAAATAGCAATTTAGCCAACAAATAATTAAATCATAATAAAATTTAATTAACTATTTTGATTATTATTGTTGTATTTTTTTTTTACCGGAAAAAAAGAGTTTCTGGATTAAGTTCGTCTTCGTTTGATGCACCTGCACCACCATTTGGAATGTTATTGTTATTTTCATTCGGTCCATTGTCAAAAGGACCATCATCTAGAGGTAATCCTCCTCCTAATGAATCAACTTCTGACAAAGCTGGTATTATTTTTGTTCCTTTAAAAATGTATGTTAATAAAAAAAATAAAAAAAAAAAAAAGACAAATTATTAATTTAAATAAAAATAAGAACATCATATATTTTTTTAAAACAAATAATATAAAAAGAGGACAATTTTTTTATCGTTTAATCAGATAATCTTTAAATATTAATAATAATTTTTTTTTTGTTTAAAAATATAGGGTAGAATTGCATCGCGTGACTTAAACTAACATGAAAAATTTTCAATGTGCAACAATGAATTAAATTGAATTTAAAAATTTAAATATTAATAATAATTTTTTTTCAATAATATGAATTGTTATTTTTAAATTGAATTAAAATATTTTAATTATTTATATAAAAGTAAAAGTAATAATTTGTATTAAATTAGAAAATATAAATATAGATAAATGAAAATTTGGTTTTTTTAAATTACCAAAAGCTTCTTTGGCAGCTAAAAGCCCAGTTGAAAGTGGAAATATAGTTGCTGATGATATTTTTCGTTGATTATTTGGACTTTTATTTGAATAATTATCATCAATAATTTTATTTAAACCATTTTTATTTGGATGATAGGCAACTTGTCGGCCGACATAGCTACAGCTATCACCAATATTATTTTTTTCAATATCTGTTATTGACATTTCAATATCAATATTTTGTCGTGTATCATCTAATAATTTACGGGTCGTTGCTGATGATGATGTTGATGATGATGCTGATAATATTTCTGATGTTTCAATTGATTTAATAACTTCACTTAATTGTGATTTTGAAGGACTACTATTAGTATGTTCATTAATTTGTGGTAATAAACTAACACTTAAGCGGTGGCTATTTATTTCCTAAAAAAAAAAAACGAGCACCAACTATCATTGAGTGGGGTTTACGAACAATCTTAATTATTTAATTAATTTATTATATTATTAAGGAAATTTAATAAATAAAAACATTTAAAAAAGTTTAATTTTTATACTCGTATTTATCAATTTAATTTATTAGTTTTTTAAAAAATCACTGCCTCAATTATTTAGCTGTTTTTAAACATTTTTTTCGAATATTTAGGAATTGGCCTACACAGGCTACCTCGAATTGAAATTTATCTTTACTGATGCACAATTTATATTGATTTTTAATTTTTTCTGTTATTAAAAATACTATTTTTTCATAAAATATTTACGAAAATAAAATACAAGTATAATAATTAAATTGAAAATGAAAAAAAAAATTGGACAATTACAGGTAAATTTAAAGCATAGCTAAAATAACTACCTGTTTTTCATTTTCAAGAAGTATTTTGTCCTCCATTTTATCTGATTGTTGTTCAGTAAATTTAAATGGTGAAATACAGGTGAAATAACTTGGACTACAACCTGGTAAATGATCAGGTGATGGTGGAAATGGAGTTGATGATGTCGATGATGTCTCTTGATTTTTATTTAACTCAAGACATTTAAATTTTTCATCATGTAAATTATTTTCATCAAAACTATTAAACTTTTCATTGATCGACATTGATTATTGATTATTTTTTCTTCACATAAATAAATCGACAAATTATAATACACAACTATGAAAAAATTCGTACTCAATGTCAATTAATTATTTATAAATATCAGCCACTTATCATTGATTTGATTTACCTCATTCTAAAATAATTTCTTTGATTTATTTAAGATTACAGTATAGTACACATCGCCAGTCATCACATTACACAATTATTTTTAATACTCCAAATCACAAATAAGGAAAAATAAAATGAATAAAAACCACAAACTTGTACAAAACTATTTGATTATTTCGAAATCACCTGTAGCACCAATTTTTTCACTGTAATTTATTTGCAAATATTAGCAAAACCTTGAACTAAAAAATAAAAGAAAAAAAAAATATATACAATTTTTCTCTATGTTTTATTATAATTATCAAATAAAATGATAATAATAATTTATAATTTTTATAAATGAATTAATTATACACAATATTAATAATTTTTCGATTAAAAAATAAAATTTGTTTTTGTTTTTCTTATGAATTAATAAAAAACAAAATATTAATTATTTTTTAAAACTTGTTGAATAATTATTAGCATAAAGTTTTGAATTATTTAATTAAAAAAAATTTAATAAATTTTTGTAAAAATTGGAGGACAAGTTGAATTTAGTCAGGTGGTCAAAGAAAGAGTGTGTAAATGAAGTTGGCATGCAACTGAATGATATCACCCTTTTATTTCACTACACATTGACATCAATATGACAAGAGCCAATATCAATTTGTATGTGTAGAAAAAAATAATATATTATTGGTCATTTCTGGTGGGGACAATGTGCATGTGTATATTATTGAGGGTTGATGTTGGCCTAGTCTCTTCAGAGGGTTGCCAATCTTTATATTTCAACTGTCAATTGTCATGGCAACTGTTATAATAACAACAACATTTAATCATCATTAAATCTCATTATGATTTTTGAAATTATCATAATTTATATTTGAATAAATTAATTATAATGATGGAAAAATTAATAGATAATTAAAAAGGTTCTTTTAATTAGCAGAAAATTCCAAATGATTTTTTATTTAAATTATTTTTTAATTAATAAATTAGCTTACGTAACAAAAGTTTTTATTTTTTTTTTTTTGTATTTGTAAATTGTTGGATGTATCCAAGTGTCAGTGTTTTATTTTAGAATTTTTTTTTTATTATTTAAAGAGGGTGAAAGATGTATGAGTGTTATTTTATTTAGCTTATGACGTTTTCTTTTTGTTTGTTCGATTAGAAGACAATTGCTGCTAGTGTAAATATGAATTATTCATATTGACAATCGAATTAATAATTTTATTCTAAATGTTAGGCAAATAAATTTTTTTTAGTAATTTTTCGTTTAATGTAAATATGAATTTTTCCATTCAATTTTTTTTATTTGATAGATAAAGCAATACGTATGAGGCTACTTAGTGGTGAAAAATCGATACTTTTTGTAAAAAATTAATCTGATCTTTTTTTTTAATGATTATAATTATGAAAAAGTTTTATTTAATATTTGGCTTGCAAGAGATAACGAAATAATATTTTAAATAAAATTTTAAAATAAATTTAAGATTATTTTTTCTTTCAGGTCGAAAAAGCTGTTATCAGTGATTCTAGTCATTAAGAAAACGACTAAAATAAAAAAAAAAAAGACCATGCGGTAGAAACATGACAAATTTAGAAAACATTTTCGATTAAATGATCGAAATAATGTCGAGAATCATCAGAGCCATTCAAAAATTAAAAAAAAAAGAAGCAGTTAATCATCGATATCGTCTAACAAAGCTGTCAGTTTATTTGAGCACCACATTTTCTTTACACCGTTAAGTAATATTAATAACAAATAATTTCAACAAATTAAATCATTTTTAACGTAATAATTTACATTTGACAATAAAAAATAAACCAATAAGAAAAAAGCACCATCAATATATTCAGCTATGATATTTTATCTTACAAAATAAATTTTTAAATGAAATAAAAAATTGGGTTTTAAATTTTCTTCGACTATTTATGTATTTATAAATTTTTTAGAAAAATTCAAAATGAAATTCTCAATTAATTTAATATTGACATCATTGATAATTGAAAAAACAATGCAAAATAGAGCAAATAATTATATGGCATCAATAAAACAATCGAGAGAACACGACGATTATGGTAAACCATTTCCACTAGCTCTTGATTTTGGTGACGTTGCTGATGCATCTAATGATGCTGAAATTGAGGATTTTTTTCTACGTGCATTTGCAGCTGGTTTTTTCAGTGTACCATCACCACTTGGACCAATTATTGGTATAATAACAAGTATATTTACTGAATGTATTATCTATTATCGTCGACAAGAAAGAAAATCATCACCACTTGTTAATGTTAAATATCTCGCACAAACTATTTACGAACTACAAGAATTTGTATACAATGAATCAAACCGTATCATTGATGAATTTAAAAGAATAATTTACAACCAATTGTTAATTAATAAACTGCGTAATTCACTTAATTATCTCAATGATTGTCATGGTGGCATGTGTTATCTTTGTTTCGTCGAAAATTATTGTCCATCAGATATTAAAAATGAAACGATTAAATTATTAACAAATCCAACAAGTCAATACAGAACGGAATTATCAAAATTAGTACATAATTTTATTTCAACAAGCCAATCACCACTCAATCATGCTGAAAAATCAATGAGAATATTTGATTACATGATTTGGAAACATCACGTTCTAGTAAGTTTATCAAATACTATTTTAAATTAAATTTTATTGTTTATTTTTTTGTTTTTTAAGAAAGAAAATAACGTCAATTGTAATACTACACAATCTGAACAAACAAAAGTATATCACATGGCAAGATATATTACTTTGATACTAACAAAAAGCTACACAATGGTTATCTTGGCAAATTTAGAAAAATATCAAAATTGTATTGATAACAATGATTATCCAGGTAAAGTGGGAACAATAATTTAATAAAAGTGTAAAGTAATATATATTTAATTAATTTATTTGAATATAGATGCAAGAAAATGGCTCTACATGACATTGAAAGTGATGGGTGATTTTTATCGTGATGTTGATTCAACACTATCAGCAGCTCAGCTGGCAATTGATTCATCATCGAGAGATATACGACCATGTGATCCAAAAAAACACCAACGAGGTCAATTTAATTGTCGAAAAATAATCAATAAATACTTTGATGATACAATTAATTTATAATATTATTGACAGGTATCACATATGAACGACTTGTTCATTTTATTCAAGCTGATTTATGGTCTGGGTGTTTCAACGACAGTCAAGCTTTCAATTGTCAAAGTGATTTTGATATCAATACTGTTTATTCTAATGTAATAATTGACAATTTTATTCAATGATAATTTAAAGATTATTTTTTCATTTCGTTTGTTAATATTTTTTTGTAGCCAAGTGATGATGAACGAGACGTGGAATATTTTGCTGTTGATAAAGGGCCAACACCTTTTTTTATTGTCATACCATTTATCACAAAAAAATATGGTAAAATATCTGATGATAAAAATTTAAAATGGTCAAGATATATTTTTAATTGTGGTTCACGAGTTTGTTATACTGATCAAAAAACTTATAAAAATACTGTTAGAAAATTTAGTTTACAAGCAGTTGAAACGAGTGATGAAAACTTGTAAGTAAAATTACAAATTTCATATTAAAAATATTATTTAATTTTTGTTTTGTTACAGTGTTGTAACTGGCGTTCGTTTGAGGCTTGTAAATAAAATTTTTTATATACAAATACAAGAAGGAAAATTAAATTTGACTGATATTCATGTTGAGCCTGATACAGTGAAATGGAAAAAAATTGAAGTAAGTAATCATACTGTTACTTTGTACAAAGAACAGCGTTCTGTTAGCATCGATGATGTTATTTTACCATCAGGATATTTTGTCACAGGTGAGAAATGAATAACTTCAAAATAAAATGAATTAAAACAGCTCTTTTATTGATAGATAATGAATTTAAATATTTAAAATTAATTTAGGTGTGAAATTTACCATGTGGGGACATCTGAGGCTACGTGTTTTTGGAATGAATGCAAATGGAGCTAAAATTTCAATTCTACATTCAATTTTAAATGACAGGTAAATTATAAGTCAAAAAATAATTTAAATGATTAATATTATGAATTAATTGTTAGAGATGAAATCAAATTAAAAAATCCTGATGCTTCTGAGCTCGCACCAACTGAAGCTCAGCATCATTTACAAGGCGTAGCAGGAAAAAGTTATGTCAATTTTCAAGCATCTGATTTTGAAAAAGATGCATCACAAACAACTGTTCCATATTTGGATTTACAAAGTGTCATTACAAAACCACCATCACCAATCGGAGGAGTTGGAATATACTATAAAGGACTAAATGGTTATGGAGGGTTTATTGGTCTTAAATTAATTTCAATTGATCTTACTGGAGAAGTAAAACAGCTGGAATTTAATCGTTTGTCAAATAGCATTGATAATGTTCTTGTAAATTTAAGCAAAGCTTTGACAAATATTTCACAAGTTCAAGATGAGTATTTGTTAAATCGTCGAAAAAATTAAACTGAATTTTTCATTTAAAAAATTAAAAAAAGTTAATTTTAAATAGTTTTCATTTTTTATTATTGTAATAGAAAATTTAATTAATTCATTAATCATTTTTCTTGACAATGAATTTATTTTTAATAATCAAATTTATATAATTATAAACATCAACTCATTAATACACTCATAACCCTCAGGTACGGCTGACTAGTATAGTCGAAATACTCTAATTTCGAAATATCCAATAATTTCTGTGTCGAAATAATGTCTTTAATTTTACCGATCAAATTTTATAACTATACCGATTATTACTGTAATACCAACAGAGTATGATCACAACAGCCTACTTATAAATACATTCCATCGAAATTACATCTCAATCGAAAAAATATTTTCGAAAAAAAATTTAAACTAAAAAAATCGAATAGAGAATCGAAAAAATCATGGAGTCGATGGGTGAATAGTTTCTTAAAAATAATAAATAATAAAAGTGGTATAATAGGTATCAAGCTGTGATAAAATACAAATAATAATAATAAATTTTGATAGAAAAAATATACAGTCTATGTAAAATCGAAATATGATACAGACAGCTGCAATATTACATGTCTGGCTTTTAGAAACAGCTGCATACGCATGCGTGCGATAAAATATGTAATAAAAACGAGAAGAGAGAATATATCGTGGAGCAGAGAGTTAAAAAAAAGTTATGCTCAAGCTACTTGGACACCTGTAAAGACAATTTGATTACGTGCCTTGTTTATTTTACTAAATAATATCCGTTAGAAGTCGAAATTATTAAGAAAAATCTCAAGAAAAAAATAATTAATTTGTCGTAATATTCAAATTACTATTCGAATTATTCAAACTTTCCTTAGTTCAAAGTGTTTTGGATCAATATAAATGTGCTAGTGTAAAGTAATATTTTTTTTTTTTTTCCTTTGAGTCATATCATTTTAATATCAAACAAAAATTAAAATAATCAAAAGAAGACAAAAATATTTCTAACTTTGGGCGTTGTTTTTTTTCATTAAACAAGTGTTACGATGAAGTTCATTTGCTTTGTTATTTTACTCACATTTGTTCATACAAGTAAGCATATTATTTAATTATTGTAATTATTTATGTATTCGTCATAAATAGGCGTTGGTTTTTTTTTTAAATTATTATTTATATTTTATTTAAAAAAACTGAGTATTTATTTTGTGCAGAAAATATTTAATTGTTTTTATTTACATTTATTTATTTAATATTTCGAGTGTTTTTTATTTCAATTGTATTTTTTCTTTTACTCAATTTGTTTATTTGTTAAATGTAATTTTTATTGCAAATTAAAATCGAATTACTACGTGTTTGTTGATTTTTTTTTGAGGCATAATGAGTCATATCATAATTGCCAAGTTTAATAAATTCTCTTTATATATAAAATGCCTGATGACTCAATTTTTTAAATAAAAGAAAATTAAATTTTAATTAATTAATTTTAAAAAAGGAAAAATTAATTAAAGTGTTTGTTAAATTAATTTGGAGTAAAATAATATTGAATTTATTTTTGGAGTAATTGTAATATAAACTTATAATTTTATTAAAAATTTCACTAAAATAAAACCTTTAATTAATTCAATTGATATTGGTTAATATAAAAAAAAAAAATTATTTAATTTTAATGAATAGATTTGTAAAATTTGGTATTTAAAATGGAATTAACAGTTTAAAGTTTTTAATAATTTTTTTTTCTACAGTAACATGTCAGAGAACTCCAACAATATCATACATATCACAAGAGCAAATTAAAGATATTGGTGGAACAGTTGAACTCCAATGTTCAGTACAATATGGCCAAGATTATCCAGTATTATGGATTAAAACGAATAAAGGTGGACTTGATCAGCTTCCATTATCATCAAGAACATCATTAATTATTCGTGATAGCAGATTTGCTCTAAGATATGATACTGCAACATCAACCTACACTCTTCAGGTATTTAAAATAACAGCTTACATCTCTAAAACATTCAATAAATTCAATTGTAATATATTTTTTTCCAAACAATAGATTAAAGACATACAAGAAACTGATGCTGGACACTATCAATGTCAAATATTTGTGTCATTAAGTAGTAGAATATCAGCTGAAGTTGAATTACAAGTACGAAGACCACCATTCATCAGTGATAACTCAACACGTTCAACAGTTGTTAGTGAAGGACAACCAGTAACATTGGAATGTTATGCTGGTGGTTTTCCACAACCAAAAATATCATGGAGACGTGAAAACAATGCAATTCTACCAACTGGTGGATCAACTTACAAGTAAATATTTGGAACCATTTAAAATCATTTTATTCATTTGATAAATAATTATATTTTATTTATTATTTTAATGTTTTTCTAGGGGTAATGTATTGAAAATTCCATCAGTTAAAAAAGAAGATCGTGGTACATATTATTGTGTTGCTGAAAATGGAGTTGGTCGTGGTGCAAGACGTAACATTAATGTTGAAGTTGAATTTTCACCAGTCATAACAGCACCACGTCCACGTTTAGGTCAAGCATTACAGTATGATATGGATCTTGAATGTCATGTTGAGGCATATCCACCACCAGCAATAATATGGCTTAAGGATGGACAACAATTAGCTAATAATCAACATCAAAGAATATCACATTTTGCAACTGCTGATGAATATACTGACACAACAATTCGTATTATTACTATTGAAAAACGTCAATATGGTGATTATGTTTGTCGAGCTGAAAATAAACTTGGAGTTGATGAAACAAAGGTTGAACTTTTTGGTGAGTTATTTTATTATTAAATTTATACTTGAAATGTTTAGTTGAATGTTGGTCATGTTGATGTTTGCATTTGATGCCTGATGTATATTTTTATTTAAAATTATCATCATCATCTTGAAGCTCTAGTTTTTTTTATAAATTATATTATTTTATATTTAGTTTGTAGATAGCATGTATTTATTTCCACAGAAACAATAATCCCAGTATGTCCACCTGCTTGTGGCCAAGCTTATTATGGTACTGGTGTTTTACCAGTATCATCAGGACCTTTGATAGCTCTTATTCTCATGATTGCTGCTATTTTCAGGTAAATAAATATATTTAAAATACCAGTAATTAATTGTTTAAACATTATATTTATATTTGGTATTTTATATTCAGATTTTTATTGATAAATAGAATTGATAAATTTAATTAATATTTTTTATTATTTCCAGAAACTTTAATACCAGATATTAATTATGCAGGACTACTGGGTTCAAATGGACATCAGAAGTCAATATTTAACTGGAAAATTATAGCTTTTTTTTTCATTATAATTGCAGTTATTTAAATATTTTTTGATACATTTTTTTCTCGAGATATAATTGCGCAAAATGTATTTACAATTTTTATACGAAATTTTTACTTAATTTTTTTTTTTTTTTATTTAAGCAATAAATCAACAACGAATCTCATTTTTTTATTTTGATAATTAGAGTAGATGAATTTCGTTTTGTTTTTGAATAATTGTTTTAAATTTATGACTCTTTTTTTACATGAGTATTAGTGTGTACTTTTAAAAGACAATATTGTACACTAGTTGAACAATGTAGAAGTTACATTATTAGTAACAAATGTAGATTTACATTTATTCATGTAAAAATGATAAATAGTTGCATTAGATAATCATAAAAATTTCGTATTCAATATCAGTTTGATTATTAACACAATGAATACGAAATAATAATAATTTATATCAATAATTTATAATTTTTTGGTGATTATTATTGAATTTTTTTTTATTAGCATTTTTAAATAAACGCTCAATAATCATTTTCCAAATGTGATGCAAAATTATATACATATGAATATATTTGAAAAAAAAAAAAAAACAAATTTATACCAAAATTTGCACCTTGACTTTTTAAATAAAATATTAGGCGTTTTTTTTTTTTTAGTCCTGTCGAGGTGTTTTATCTAAAATTTGTACAAAAGAAAAAGAAACTTTTTTTTTCTAAATAACAACAAAAATAAATTAATTTTTTTAAATAATAAATTTGATATATGCAGAGTGTGCAGATGAAGCTTTAAATAAAGCACAATAATAACTAAAGTTAATGATATTTTTAAATATTAAAAATACTAATATTTATAAATAAAAAAATCAATAAAAAATGATCTAAAAGCTTTTTCGAAACAATAATTCCATGGTAATAATTTAAATAAAAATACTTTTTTATACCGTATTTTTACAAACTAAAAATGTGTCAATATCAACAATTTTTCGTCTGGTCAAATTATTTGTAGTTTACAATTTACAAATTGTTTTAATAACAATTTTTACGTACCTTAATAGTCACTGCAGTTTAGCACTTGGCACGTACATGATGACCTTGATCACTCAATTTAAAAAATTGAAAAAAAATAAACATAATTTTAACAATGAAATTAAAGAAATAAAATACAAAAAAATTTAATCAATAAATTAGTTTGATTGATAAGTGAAGTACATATCTAATGTAAGATATTTAAAAATAATAATGTAATTTGATAAATTTCATAAATAACCTTTTACATATTCAAATAAATGATTACTGTTAATTTTTTTCACCCATTTCACAGAATAAATCCACAAATAGAAGAAAAAAAAACAGAGAAATTTTGTATAATTTTTTTAAACTAATAAAAAATAATTTTATATATCAAAAATTATATTTTATTTATTTATAAAATGTTTCACAGTTTATCATAAAGAACAGGCAATTGTTAAAGCTAATACATTAAATTAATTTTTGATAATCAATAGATGATAGAAAAAAAAAAAAAAAGAGTAAAAAAATTTCGAACGTTTCTATCAATTATCAGCAAATCTATTTATACTTATAATTACATTTAAAATATAAAAATATTATGTGGTATATATTTTTTAAAATTTCAAGTAGCATTTAAAAGAAATAAAAAAATTAATTATCAATTTGATAACTTTAAATTAAGTAAATATTTAGATAAGAAGAGTCATTGATCTTAAAATTACTTGGCTTATCTCAACTTAATTAAAGATAACAAACTAAAAAAACGAGATTAATCAAGTACATTTATAATTACAGTGAAAATAATAATTAGTTATTACAGTTGTTATTCTTTCTTAATAATCATTTTTTCTTTTTAATTTATTTATTTTAATTTTACACACACAAGAAAAATAAAAATATAATTTAACAACATTTGAAGACAGCTTTGCTTATAGCACCTTTTTTTAATGCTTCAAATGCATCTTTGTATTCTGATAGTTTATAAACTTTAATTCCTAAATTTTCAAATATTAAATATTGTTTTGACATTGCATGTACGAGTGCCAAACCTTTTGGAAATGTAAATGGATTGATATTAACACCAAGAATTGTCAATTCTTTCATATAAATATCAAATGGACTTATAGTAAGTGTTGCTTTTGGATTAGCAACACCAAAAACACAAAGACGACCACCACGTTTTAATAATGGTACAGCAGCTTCCATTGCTGGTCCAGAACCACTACAATCAACAGCCAAATCGAAACGTTTATCTTTCAATTCACTTGGACTATTTATTTCATATTCAAGATCTAAAATTAATGAATAATATTTCAATTAGAAATAAATTAATAAACACAATATTACATATTTCATAATGGCACTTTTGTTGTTATCAAATTTGACATTGATAACTTTTTTTGATAACCGATTATTTATGTTATGATGAACTTTGAATGATGCATTATAAAATATTCCATGACACATGGAAAATAATGAAATAGAAAAATAATTATTTAGCTTATTACCAAGTTTTTTGACTGCTTCTCTTCTTGCTTCAATTGGTTCACTGATTGTCACTGTTTTTCGTGAACCATGTAGATGCAAAAGACAAGCCCAAAGAAGTCCAATAATACCAGAACCAATTACAAGAACATTTGTACCAACATTTACTGGATTTATTACGTCCCAGCCATGAGCAAGACATGACAATGGTTCAGCCAATGCTGCTTGTGGCATTTCAACACCTGATGGTAATAGATAAACCTACAAAATTAATTTATTATTTTTGTCATTATATTTATAGTAAATTTATTATTAGAATATTTTTAAGATAAATTATATACCTGACTTTCTGGAACAACAGCATGAGTTGACCATCCACCATTTCTAAATATTCCAATGGTATTATTTAAACCTCCATTATCACAAAAATGATACTTTCCAGTATGACAAAAATCACATTTATTACAGCCACTGTTTGGATCAATTGCAACACTTTGACCAATTTTAAATCCTTTTACAATATTTCCAACGCCTTCAATTACACCAGAAAATTCATGACCAAGAGTCAATGGTCCGTCTTTTTTTGCTGGGAATGATCCCTAAATAATTGAAAATATTATTATTTTTTTCATTAAAATATTAACTGAAATGTTTTTTTTACAAAAAAACTAATAGGATTAATAGTGGAGATAATGACTTTTTTATCACCAAGATTTAAACACGTTTTCATGTTAATTTTAAAATTATTATTTCCAAATTTATTTAATTTAAATTTGAGTAAAAAAAAAAAAATCAGTGAATTATAGCTACAATCAAATATAAAAAATTTTTTCTTTCATTTTTGAATTATTACTATTATAGTTTATTCGAAAATTCTGGAATATTCGAGAACGTTAAATTTGCCCCTGATATATGAAAAAAATAAAATAAAAAAATATAATAATAACAGCAATTAATGATTCTGCAAAAAAAATTATAAATATATATTCGAAAAATTGCATAAATAAAAATGATAATAAATATTATTTTATTATTAAATTATTATTATTATTATATTTTGTTTGTCAATAAGAAAAAGACGAGGGGGAAGCATGCTATTGCAATAATCATTATTAACAATATAAAATATTCAAAATCCTAAGAAAGTTTTAAAATAATATTTTATATTTTTGTTTAAAAATAGCATTTTACAATTAATTTTATAATTTAATTAATTAATTTTCCATTCAAGTAAAACCTAACCCTCATGAAATTTGTTTTTTTTTTTTTCTAAACAAGTAGTAGTTTAGACCCCCCAAGAATTCAAGAATTTGCTCCGAAATATAAATGAATTATTTAGAAAATAAATAATTAAAGTATAAAAACTTACATCAAGAATATGAAGATCTGTTCCACAAATACCAGAATAATGAACTCGAACAAGTATTTCATCAGGTCCTGGTTTTGGTATTTCTCCATGAACCAAGGATAAATTTTTTGTTGCTGGATCAAAGCTCAAATACTCCATTTTTTTAATTAAAAAAAAAATATATATTAATTAATATTAAATATATATATTTGATCAATTCAATATGAAAATTAAATTGTTTATTTAAATGTTGCTTGGAGCCTGGAAGAGTACTTAAAAATGACTGAAAAGACAGAAATTTATTTGATGATTCCACTGAGATTGTGGCTTGGTTTGCTTAGTTATTATGTTCACCCTCAATGATCTATCCCCCTCACTCAGTCACATTCTAATCTTGGTTATATTCTTTTTTTTTCTGGGGGTTTTTTTTTTTTTTTCCATTTCTTTTACTGATATGATTTAAATGCCTATTTCTCTCTCTTTGCTTTGACTGCCTAGTGATGATTATTAGTCACGAGAACTTAATATCCCACTATACTTACTGATTACCCACGTCAGCTGATAACATACTGATAACAATTTTTAAATAAAAAAAAAAAAAATTAATTAAAAAATATATCACTGACTTGTTTAGAACTTTTAGAATATCTATTTTATTATTTTTTAGATTTTTATTTAGTTTTTGATTAGAAATTTGATTTACGTAATTTTTTTTTTCTTTTATTTGTTTATTCATTCGGAAATTTTTAATGATTATTTAAAAATGTTTAATATTTAATAACACTTTTATTAAAATTATGAAATTATCGTCAGCTGCTTAGATTTTTGGAGTGCGCTTGAGGAGACAAATAAAAAAGGTAATTCATCATCTACATTATTTATTGAATAAATAAATATCAATTTTTAAAATAATATATTTATCTTTCTTATCAATGATGTAAAAAAAAATCATATAAATAAATACAGTTAAATATATTTTTAACTATATAAACGACATTCCAGTTATTATATAATATTTTTCAAAAAATCATACGATTTATTAGTGATAAATATTTATTATTGACCCAGAAAAACTTCCATTCATTTTGTTATCTTGTTTAATAATTTTTTGACATTCAAGTTCAAAAAAAAAATCATAATAATACGACAGAGCTGCAAATAAATATTTATATAGATAATAAATAGAAAAAAAAAATACATTTTTATAATAAAATAAAACAATAATAATGAATAAAATAAAAATAAAAATAAAATTTTAAAAAAGAAAAAAAAATTCTTAATTAAATCTGTTTTATATATAAAAAAAAAATAAAAGTAAAGTAAATGTTTTATTGATGAATTGTTGAAGCATTGAATTGAGAAAACACGAGTAAATTAAGGGGGTTGGGAAGGAGGTACGATATAGTTATCACACAGAGAAAATGGTCAATGAGGGTTGATTTTGTCCTGATGACCTAGTTAAACTATCTGTTGGTTGAATGAACGCATACTCAACTGACGTCATTACCGGTTGCAGCAAGTGTCCTCGTTCTAATTTCTCATTTTCATCTCCTTTAATTTCCATCTTTATAAATTATTTCGTCTATGATAAAACTAATGAGATTCAAAAATTAAATATAAAAATGATTTTAATTTTAATATTTAAAGGTTTTCTCTTAATTTATTTTTTTTTGTTTTTTTTATTTGCCTGGCTGAAAAACTTTTTGAATCGAAGAAAACTGACCTATTTTTATTTATATAACCTCGACCTAACATGACGTCATTTTATGAATGAATTTACAGTTTTTTTTTTTTTTAATTTAATATATAATTTCAAAAAAAAAATTATATTTCATATTGTGATTTATTTGCTTGGATTGCTCAAACTTGATAATTAAAAATATACTAATTTTTTGATATCAAAAAAATTATCAAGTGAAGTGATTGGAATTTTTTTTGGGCTCTAAAATATTTATCATACGATTTTATAATAACTTTGATGTATTACACAAAATTGGATGATATATTTTATTCATATAAACTTGTAAAAAAATAAAAAATTAATAAGATTAATCACTAAATAAATAAAGTACTTATATGAATTGTTATAAAAATACTTTTCATTAATTTAAATAAATAGCAATTGCTCATTGATAAATATTCGCAAAAATAATTTGTTTATTTTTATATTTTAATTAAAAATGTTTATATAAAATTGATAATCCTCACGCAAATTGGAATACTTTTTTGCTGTTAAATCTTGATAATATAATAGTTAATTTATTGCAAATTATTTAAATTGTAATTTTGCATGAATGTATTAAAAATGACCTTTGAAATCAAATTATACAAGAATTGATGAATGAAAATGGGGGTGTAATGTGTATGTGCCAGGCTATACATCATCAATGGTAAAAATAAATTATACATATATATTATTGACCTAGTTGAGTGTTTACTATATACTCGTGATTGAGATTCAAGATCTAGGTCATTTTTTTCTGGATTTTTGGCCGTCATCTCTTTGGATGCTCTCAGGTAATTTACGATTTTCCTGAAAGAAAAACTTTATATTATATTCAAGTAATAGATAAATTAACACTTAAAAAGTAAATAAATAAATAAAATGAATTAAAAATGAATTGGTATTTATAAATACACTCCAACTTTTTATTTGTTTCACGTAATATTCGAAGAATCAGTTAAACAATTTAATTTGTAAGAAAAAAAAAAACCCCAACAATTTAAAACGGAAATAGGTTTGACAAAATATATGAAAAATAAAATCAGAGGAAGCTTTACCGTGTTTCCGGATATGAATATGCGTACAACGGCCACCTGCATCCTTATAAAATTAATTTTAATATATTTTTGTATTTATTATCAACACAATTCAATTATTGACTCTAAAAAATTAATTCAATTTAGCATCAAGTCTTTCCGGTCTCTTATTATTTCAATAATAAATTAACTCTCGTTTTTTTTTTCTGGCAATTAAAATTTTAATTTTGCATTGAAAATTTAAAACAAATATTGCTAATTATTTTTATATTTAAAAAATAATTCAACACGGTATATAAAAAGTTTAAAGAATTTTTTTATTGTCTTTTAATATTAATTTAATTTGAGTTTAAAAAAACGACAAATTACTTTGTATAAAAATAATTTTATCCATGAAAATTATTGTGTAGTAAATGTTAAAGGTATTTTTATAAAAAAGTGGTAAATAGGGTAAGTTTATTCAACGAAAGTATGAACGGAAAACGGAAGTAATGGGGGTACTCAATGAAAGTTAAAAGAAGAGCAACCCTAGCAACGGATGCAAATGGTTTGAACCGTTTCATTCAGGGTGGATTTTGCTTAGTGACGGTTGGCAATGTGTGTTGCTCTATAAAATTATATATATATGTTTTATGATGATAAACGAAAGGGAAAAAAAAATGAGGCTTCATCCCAACAGACAGAAATAAATTAAATAAATATAAATAAATAAATAAATAAAAAACCATCTGCAAAATGAATTGAGCAAATAATATAAAACTAATATTTCCCTCAAATATAAATAAATTTTTTTAATCAAATTCATGTCAATTTGTTGCTAATAGATTTTATTTTAATATATAAAAATAATTTTCTATGAAAAATTCCATATTTCACAATTTATTTATACGATTTAATCGATTTTATTTGATAATTTTAAACACAAGTTGTATGAAAATTTGAAGCTAATATTTAATGGTTTAATTCAAGACCTGCTAAGGAAAAGCTGTAAATTTGAAATGTAAATTATTGGAAAAATTTAATTTTAAAATTAGAATAAGTCAAATTGAAAATATAATAATAATTCTAATATTTTTGAATGAATATTTAAATTTTACATCATCTCTGTCAAATCAATAAAATATATTTATAGAGTAACACAAGTTTTAGCCTCAAAAATCATATTAAAACAAGACAAAGTAAATTGAATAAATTGAATTATTGATTATATTCCAGTGTTATTTTTATATCAAAAAATAGTGTACTTGTTGCAATTAAAACTGGTGCAGCTTTATATATAAATCTTGTGTTACTTTCTTGTTAAAATATATTGTGTTATTTATTTTTTTAATTTCATAGCTCGCAAAGATTTAATTTTGATAAAATTATAGATGTTTTCCTCTGGAATAATATCAGTAAAACAAGTAAAGACAGTGTATATAAATAAAGAAAATTACATTAAAAAGGTAAATGACTTCATCCGGTGTGAATAAACAAATATGCAAGAAAGAGAAACTTAACCGGATGTATTGAGATTAGCGGTTTCCGTTTTTTAACCTTCATTACTCTGTTTATTATCTTCATTACATTGTTTCAATATCAATACGTGATTAAAATCATTAAATTTTGAAGCAAAAAAATAATAATATTTTGGCAGAAAATTAATATTATACTGATGTCATTTAAAAAAATGAAATAAAATAAAAATAAATTTGAAAAATTGGAGTCATCATAATGTCAGTAATAAAATCGACTGTTTTTTTTTTTTTTTTTTTTTGCAATTTGACTTGCACATTAAAGTACTAAAAATAAAAATAAAATAAATAAAATACACACGTATTAAATGCATATTTATAAATAGAGCCTTGGTTTCTTGAATAAAAATTTCCAAAGATTTTATTATTTTCATTGAAAAGTAAAAAAGGATATCCTTTTCTTTATATATATTTATACATTTTATGTATTTATTTTATTTTCCTTTATTGTGAAGAAACCTGGTGTATTTTTGTGTATTTGTATAAAAGCAAAAATAAAAATACCCAGTTATATATATCATTTTGATTTTACTACCGATTTTTAAAGTCCTTATATCCGGTCTTCCGTTTTTTGAATAACTCACACACAAAACGACACTAACTTCCGCTTAAAATATATTTTATACGTCTTTACTTTCGTCATTGTCACCGCCCACTTTTTGATATATATTTTTCATCATCATCATCGCATAATCATCATGAAAATTTACTTTTTTTCTTATTTCAATCTTCTTCTTTTCGTTTTTTGTGTCTAAAATTCTCCAATTACAAATCCGTGACAAAATAACATGCTCGAGAAAACCTTGAAACGAAAGCCAGCCAACTAATTTATATAAATATATTTTTTTTTTTAATTTTATTTTTAGATGAATTAAGCTTTTTTTTTTTTTCACTATCAGACGCTTTGATAGATTTTTTATTTATTTTTCATACATGTTTTCTGCCTTTTAAAATTAAACAAATTAATTCATATTTTTTTCTGTAAACATTTCAAATGATTACACAAATATAACCAACATATAAATAATTTTTTGCAAGTTTATAATTTTTTTAAATTACGAAATAACAAAAAAAAAAAATAAAAAAAAAAAAATGATTTGTTGATGCGTATGTATTTCCGGTGTATATTAAATTCCAAATTTTGCTATTCAAAAATAATTCAAAAAATTAAAAAACTTTAATGTTTTTAATAATTATTTGATTTATTTTTTTTTCTGATTTTCCAATAAATTGTATTTATCAATAGTTCTAACGTTTTTTCATCAATTGATCAAAACACCGGACGTAACTTCCGTTTCCGGATATTTCAGTTACGGAAAGCAACGGAAAGGCCGAACGTGTGGCCTTCGATATATATAAACAGTGTGTTTCCAGGTCTTTCAATATGTTCCATTCATATATATAAAATATAAATCAATTTCCATATGTATATCTTGTCTCTTCTATTTTACATGACATTTAGATCGGCATAATTGCATCGACAATGCAACTGCCTGTCTCGCCAAGTAAACAACTTCATTTATCGATTATTATTTTCATTATTTTGACTGTCAATTTATATCAATTTAAAATTATCTCTGCATCTTATTAACCCATTATTTTAAAACTATTTCATCAATAATTAAAATAATTCGTCTCAAAATATTTTATTAACGTTAAAAAACATTTATAAAAAAAAAAAAATGTGTATAACATATATACGAGACATCAAAACAGATTATCACGTTGAATGGAGAACCGGAAATGAAGGATCAGCTTAAATAGAATTTCAAAGATTTAAATTACATTTTTTTTTTTTTTTTTTCACTTCTCATGATATTTTATACTAAGTGAATGTATTATTTTTTTTTCTCATAATATATTCATAATTATAATGAAATTTTTTTACAGTTAAAAATTGAAAATTAATAATTTAAATGAATAAAAAAACAACAACAATTTACAAATTATTTTATCAATTAATAGTTATATTTTTTTTTGAAAATGTAGACAAGGTTCAGTATCGATTAGGGAAGCACTCCGCTCGCTAGACTAGCCTACATTCAACCCACCGTTATTTTCAACCCCTATATTGCCCTTCTTGAACCTTTATGTATATATTTTGTATATATATCTATAAAAAATACATACAACATCAAAGTTTCTTGCTTGGTTGTCGACCACACCTCTCTTTTTCACATACACCATCCTTCACCAACACCAGCAATGCTCATTCAACATTTTTCCTTTTTCCCCTTATGCTATTTTTTAACCCTCCATATCTAAAATTCACCTGTCATAGAAAATTTAAATTTTTATTAAATTAAAAAATTATTTTAAAAAATAAACCAGCAAAAAATTAATATAAAATAAATTTAAAAAATTATTAAATTATGTTTAAAATAAATTTATGAAAATTTAAAAATTTCATTGTATTAATTTAAATTTTATTTTTTAAAATAAATAAATTTTTTTGTTTTATGTTTAAATTGTAAATTTGTAATAGTTATTTTTAGTTAGTTAATTAAATAATTATTGATAAATGTCTGGGCTATTTTTTTTTGATAATGGGGATGATATTGGATGATAAGAGTAACAGAGGGTGAAGGTTGTGAGTATATTGCAATGAGTGATACCAGAGGGTGGTAAATATATATAAAATTGTGTCACGAATGCGCGCGTCTATGTACCCCTTTTTACAATAGATACCCCTTATCATCTCCCCACTATGTTTATCATTGGTAAAACTTGAATGCAGCTCAGCGTCATATCAATTCAGTTTTACAGTTTCAGAAAACCATTCAGATTTGTGCTAGTCAACTTGCTGGACTCCAAGACAATATAAATTAATGAAAAGTAATTTGGAAATTTTCATATTAATTTAATCAATTGATTATTCAAATTTAATATTTGCTCATTATTTTGGGTATGTAAAATTATTTGTTATTTGCTATATAAATTTTTGGGAAATTTTTGGGAAATTTTTGGGAAATTTTTGGGAAATTTTTGGGAAATTTTTGGTCCAAAATTTAATTATTAAATTTATTTTTCTTTTAATATTTATGTTTTTTATTTTGCAATATTATTAATAAGACTTTAATAGTAAAAGTAGGTTAAACTATATTAATGATGGCGCTTCTATCGTGTTTGGGTAGGTCAAGAATTTAGAAATCATTCATAGAAATTTTATATATTTTTATCCTATACATTCTTAATAGTGCAAATATTATTCAATTCGTTTTAAAATAAAATTAAAAATTTAATTTCAATAAACAATAATTTATATACAACTAAAACTCACATTAATTTTATTTTTACAGATTTTTCAATTAAAATAAATCATTGTTTAAAAAATTATGGATAAATCAATAAAACCGTCCTGTAATAAAATAATTTTATTACATTTCATTACCAAATCGAGCATAAAATGATGATCATCAATTTTTTTTTTGTAAATTAAAAATTTACAATTCAGCAATAAATACGTACATGAAAATACCATAAAAACAAGGTAAGCCACAATATGACATATAATATTTTTACCAACAAATAAAACAAATAAAATATAAAGAAAAAAAAAAAACTTTTTCAATGTAGTTATTTTAAAATGAGTATTACTTTACGTGAATATCAAATACAAAAGAAAAATAAAATTCAGCACTTTGATATAAACTCCTTCTACAAAGTCAAAATGAATGAAGCAAAAAAAAAAAAAAGAAGGTGGATATACATGTATATTAAATGGGTGGGTAGATGGGGAGGTAAAATAAAAGGGAGAAAAAAGAGGGTATCACCCACGCACACCAAGACCAGCAAACAGTACACGCAATTTATTGAGTTTTTTGTATGTATATGTTCATATATTTATGAATAAAAATATAAGCAAGTCTGTGTTTTGTGAACGAGCGAGTATTGCATGAGATAGAGGGTTGCTCAATGAGGGTTGATCAGACAACAGGGGCAGGGATGAAAATACACACAGGGTAAAATATATTTTGACAAAACTAAGCTATGAATGGAGGGGTATAAGCATCTCGACTTTGGCATAGGGCTTTTTTTGAATCAGTCAGCCATTATACCTCTGTTCTTTCAGATTCGTGAGTTTTATTATTTTATTGTTGTTGTTGTTGTTGTTGTTACTATTTGTTTTAAACTACTTTCAAATACATTTTATTGATTTTAATTTACATTTAGCTCATTGTATTCATCTGCATTTGATTGATAATTTTTTTTAATTACTCAAATTGAGTTTGTTGATTGTAAATTGATAATTGATTAATTTGAGGGATAAATTTAATGTTCATAGTTTTTTGAAATTGAAATTTAACTTTTTTTTTTTTGATGAGTTTATATTTAAATCAATGCTGTTGTTAGTTATTTTGATGTTATGATTTTTTTTATTTATTAATTAAATTTTTGTTCATTTTTTTTCCTTTTAATTTGGTTATTTTGTGATAGTGGTTTTATTTTTAAAACTCAACGGAAGGCGTAGGCGAGACGAAAAAATATATATAAAAAAAATCATGAATAAAGTCGGTTGTGTTTGATGTGATGATCTGACTGGATATACTTATATACCAGTCTGTTTTTCTTGAATATACTTTTTTAATTTATTTAAATAATTTATTTCAATTTTGACTCACTGCACTTGAGTCAGTGAGTTTAATTGTATATAGATACAAAAATGAGTGTGTCATCTTTAGTCTTATAAAAGGAAATGAATTTTATTTAAATGTCGTCATCATAAATATCATAAAATTAATTTACAAGTGATTTAATTTAATAAAAAAATACTCCTACAGTATATTATATTACAAATTGTTTTTTATTATTTAATTGTCAATGTGAATTTGAAGATCAAGTCAATCTTTTTCGATATCTTCTTCTGTATTTTATGCCATTTTTGACGTATAACAAATGGCAAATTCTGTTCCAATAATACAACACTCTCTCTGCGTATTCAAGAAATTCAAGAAAATCAACAACTCAGATATGCTGCTCTGCAATATTTATCATGGTAAAAATTAAAAAAATTCAATTTACAAAAATATACTCGAAATAATTTCACAAATTAATCAAATTAATTCGCAAAAAAAAATTTGCACACAATCAATTATTCCCACAGTATAGCCATACATTTTTTCATTAATAAAATAATCGAATTAACAAAAAATAATAACAATAATAACACGTGGATATAAATTATACTCCCGCCAATTTATATAACTCATAAATTAAATTGTCGTCTCCCACAAGCCCGATTGACGAATGAAAAAGACGTTTAAATCTCCCACTCATTCATTATCGAGCATCGAGTATACACGAGCACAACCGATCATTCACCGCGTTGTCGCGTTAGTCAGTTTGAACTCGAGACTTGCGCAAGTAACTTGTCTACATTTTTTTCTCTCCACATTTATAAAATTTGACTCTAATATTGAAGAAAAAAAAAAAAAAACATTTATAAACATGGCGTTCACACATTACACTCTATTAAATATAGAAAAAAAAAATTTTTTAATTATCATATTTACACAGTTATTTATTGTTAATAATAAATTAAATTTTGTTAAAGGTAAAAATATATATGAAAAAATAAACAATTAATAATAAAAAATTATTTTGAATAATCAATTTGTACATTAAACTATGGTGTTGGTGAAAAAAAAGAAAAATTTAGAAAAGAGAAATTTTTGCGATAATTAGGTGTTCATGTTGGCAAACAGGATATGTGTGTTGTGATGTTTAAAGGAAGGGGAACAATTTATCATTAGACGAATTCATATATATCTATATATAATTTTAATCACTCACCCTCTTTACCTCTTGTCGTCTGGCAGTTCGTTCATAAAATTAGCCCGCAATGTTTACTTCCTGTCGAATTTTTGTATCCCACTATTTTTCATAATTATCATTATTATTTTACTATTTCTATATATTTTTTTCTACTTTCATATATATATTTATATAATTTTATTTGTATTTTTATTTATTTTTTTCTGTCTACAAGTCGCTCGGGTTATCGTCTTATTTGCTCCATTTCCTGTTCTGTTTTTTGGCACTCGATTCGTCGGACTTTTATGTGTTAACTATATGCTATTAAAAATTTTTAAAATATGTTATGTGGTATTTTTGGTGGTGTATATTCTAAAATATAAAATTTAAACTGGAATTTTATAAACTTGGTTTGTGAATTATTATCAAATATTAAAAAAAAAAAATGTTTAAAAACAAGTTAAATTAATTTTATCTTTATTTTATTAATGAGGATAAATATTTAAAAATATTTTAGTTTATTATCATCAAGTCATTAATATTATTTTTAAAATTAAATTTTAAAATGTTTTTTATTTTTTTTTTGTTACAGGAAGTGCTGGGAGTTCATTATCTCAAAAATTCATCGGTGATATTGTACGTCATGGAAGTTTGAGTAATGAAAATAATGTTAATTTTGATGAAATATATTCAATAAGTGAAAAAAGGTGGCACAGTAATTCTGAGCTATCAATATCATTGCTGCCTGTTGCTGAGGGGATGTCCGCTCGTTCTCATCACAGGTAAATAATTATTTATTTTTATCTAAATGATAATTAAAAGACATTAAAAAGACATTAAAATAATGTTATTTTCAATTTATTTAGGCTTAGGCAGTCCGCTTCTGGACTGAATGATGCTGAAATGGATTTACAAGCACCACATCTTGGTACACGTGTTAATCAAGATATTACATCAACAACAATTCCACTATTTAATTGGGAATATTTATTAATAATTTGTGCACTTGGTGGTGCAATAATATTGACATTTATATTATTGATATGGCTACGAAAGCAAATGACGAGTGAGAAAAAAAAAAGTGATGGTGATAGACGTGGATTAGTGGAAGAGGGTGCATTTGGTACAGCAGCAACAATTGAAAATACTGTTAAAACTTGTCAAGATAGACCTATGGAAGCACAATGGGTACGACAACAAATTTATAAATCAACAATAGCAACACAATCAAATCAATCACTTCCTGAAACTAAAACATTACCTGAAACAATGACAGTACCATTGCCAGAACGTCGACTTGAACCAATTAGAATAAAAGCCAAGGGTTTACTTGAAAGACGTGGTTCAAGTGCTAGTTTAACTATTGAATTATCACCAGTACCAGAAAGTCCATCAAATATTGTAACACCAACACGTGAATGTACAAATGAAGAATTTTTATTGAGTGCTGGTAATATATTATCACGTACACAATTAAAAAAATCCATTAAAAATCCAACATCATTGTATAAAGAATTTTGGGAAGTACCATTAAATGTACCAGACAAAGTTGAAATATTTGGTGCTGGTATTAAAAATCGTTACACTGGTGTATTACCAAATTCACAAACAAGAGTTATACTTGATAATATTGATGATCCAGTTGGTAGTTATATCAATGCAAATTACATACGAGGTAATTTTAATAATGCAATAATTATTTACATTTTTTTATGTTTTAAATTAATAATACTTTTAATGTTTAGGCTATGATGGTGAAAAGGGACGTTATATTGCAACACAAGGTCCACTTCAAAATACAATTGCTGATTTTTGGCAAATGGTATGGATGGATAAAGTATCAGCAATTGTTATGATGACTAAATTAAATGAAGCATCAAAAACAAAATGTGACATGTATTTTCCAATGGATTTAATGTCAAAAATTCAAACTGGACCATTTAGCATAACATTGATATCTGTTGTTACAAGATGTGGATATATTATACGAGATTTTGAATTAAGAATGAATGGTGAACGTCGTAATATAACACATTATTGGTAAATATTTAAATGAAAAATTTATTTAGTCATGTTGATGTATTTTATTTTCTCATATCTTCAATGGTATTTGTGTTAACAGGTATGATTCATGGCCAGACCATGCAGTACCACAATCGGCTGATTCATTGGTAAGCTTAGCTGCCGAGATAAATTTACTTCCAGGACCAATTATTGTTCATTGTAGTGCTGGAATTGGAAGAACAGGATGTTTTATTGCCTTGGCAACTGGTATGACTCAACTTTCCAGGGATAAAAATGTTGATGTACTAGGAATTCTTTGTCAAATGCGGTAAGTTTTATATACATGATTATTATGGTTTATTTAAAAATAAAAATATAATGTCTTATAATTTGTATTGATATTTGTTAGGTATGACAGAGGTGGTATGATTCAGACAGCAGAACAATATGAATTTGTTCATCGTGCACTTTGTTTATTTGAGCAAACATTGGATGCCAAATCATCAGCATCTGGTGATTGAAATAACACAATTATTAATGAAAAATTATCAGCAATTTTTCATTGTAAAATATAAATAATTACAAGTGCAAGTTGTATGAAAATATTATAATTGACTTGACTAAAATGCTATAGTTTAATGGGGAAAAAAAAACAAAAAAAACAATACTGCAAATGAATTGGTGACTACAAGGTATTTATTTTTCATCTATATACCAGGTAATTTAATTGTGAATAATTAATAATAAGTAGATTGATATTATTCACATAAATACAGATAAAAAAATATATATCTTTTTTATTTTATAATTTAATTTTTTGACGTGTAGTGTCGTTGTGAAAGGCTGCCATAACTATACTGCCACAAAAAAATAATATAAATATATTCAGTAACTTATTATTAAACTATCAAATAACTATTGACTTCAAATAGTCATCAAAAATAATTTTAAAAGCTCAAAATAAATATATATGTATATGAAAAATTACTACAAGTAAAGCAACAAAAACCAAAGTAACAAAATGATTATCCATTTTCTTGAAAAAATTATTATTTAAAAATAAAAATTTTATTATTAATAATGCGAGTTAAATAATAATTATGATATTTTTTATTTTTATTTTTTTTTTTATAAGCTAGTTTTTAAAATCATTTTTTTCAAAATCTAATGAAAATAAAATTGTCAAAAAATTTTTAATAGACATTAGGACTTTGGGACTGACCAAAAAAAAAAAAAGAAAAAACCAAAATAATTACTTTCATCTTCTATTTGCTGTCTTGTTTATCAGTTTCTTCAGTGGCACCTCGTTATCAATATAATATAAATTTAAAATAGAAAATAATTATTTAAAAGAAAAAAAAAAAATTAAACAGGGGAAAAAAAAACACAATAATAATCATTTTATCTTTCTTGTAAAATAATTTATCGACAAAGACTGAATGTGATTAGTACAATATACATTTGATTAATGATTAAAACAAAAAATATTAAAAAAAAAAAAACAACAATAATTGTGATCGTCTAATCGAGATACAATTAAAAAAATAAAATCAATAAAAAAAATGGAAAATCACAAATATAATAATATATAAATCAAACAGTGGAAAAGAAAAAAATAAATAAAAAACATTAATGACACATCACAGGCAGGCTCCTCTGTGTGATCATTTGAAAAAAAAATTAATAATTTAATTTAGACAAAATATTTAGTGAAAAAAAAAACTGAATTTCAAAATTTAAAATTAAAATCCAAAATAGTAAACCAAAAATAGAATAATATAAAATAATGTCAGTTTACTTTTTGCCTAATGATGTAATAATGACTATCACTTTACTGTGCTAAATAAGCAAATTGAATTGTAATTAGAAAAAAAAACAAAAAGCAATTAATTGTAATCTTGAATGAAAGCTTGAAAATTTTGTGATAAAAAAAATAAAATATATTGTACAGAGAGTCATTTTTGAATGCTTCATAGAGTGAATGATTGAGAAATATATAATATAATTAAAAATAAATAAAACTATTTATGGAAAAAAAAAAAAAATAATGATTAGATTTAAGAAATAATAATTAAAAAATAAATACTATCATTCTTTCGACCCTTTGGTGTTCAATTGTACTTATGTGACACGAAATATAAATGTTTACAGTATCCGAATATATTTTTGTGTGTTTAATTAATATTTTTTTCATTTAGACTGATAGTTTTTATTAAGCCTGCATAGATCGTCACTTTTACTGCTTTGATAATTGAAAATTAATTATATTTTTGTATATTTTTTATGGCAATTATTGTAATAATTGTCGAACAACAATCGATTGCTCAACAGAATAATATTGTTAATATCATTTTTTGATAAGCCCAACTTTTTACCTACCAACAGCTGATAAAATCTGTCCAATGAAGTTCTAAAATTCTGAAATTCCAAAAATTTTATAATAGGAAATTCCAACAGATTAGCAATTCATAATCGATAGATTTTTTTTTCACAAAATTCCTCATAAAAATTAAATTAATAAATATAATTAAAAATAAATAAAAATCCCAAAAAATAATACTAATTTGTTATTAAAATATTTACATAAAAAAAAAATTCATTATTTTCTTAAAAAAATAAAAATTGGAAAAATCAAATTTCAAATGTATCAAAATGATTGGCGCTATTTAAGAGCAATTGCTTGATATCACGTGATGTGACTTAGTACAACCAGCACGTATGTATGTGTGTTTGTAGAATATACAAGGGGGAAAGTGGGGTGGGGAAAACCACTGCTGGAATATCGCGAGGTCGCGAGCGTGCAGCAGCAGCAGCAGCAACAGCAGCCTGTCTCGGTGGGCGCATCGCAAAACTCACATAAACATACGTAAAAAAATAAATAAAAATATTATTGACATTTTAACAACAGTTTATTTATTATTCTACAAAAGTTCATACATCAAATAGCTCGTATTTTCATCTCAGTAATTAGACACAGCTTTTTTTACATTTTATTTACTCCAAAGTTCAGTGATTTTACTCCGAAAAAAAAAAAAAAAAAAAAGAGTTAAATATTAAAAATTTATAAATTTATTTATTGTGGTTGTGAATAAATCCTTGGTGTGTTTGTATCGTGAAAGTTCAGTAAGATCGGTAAAAAAAATTATATTAAATAAAAATCGTAGAAAAGTGGCAAAACCAGGTTTTCATTAATTGAAAAAAAAAAAAAAAATAGTTTAAACAAATTTATTTTTATGTTTTTGTTGTTATTGTTATTTTGTTGTTGTTTTATGGTGTTGATATTAGAAAAACAGTGTTAACAAGTGTTGTAATTTAATATTGAAAAAAAAAAAAGAAAATAAAATTGTATATTGTTATTGTTTTTATTAAAAAAATTATTAAAGTGAAGTGATTATAGTATTGTTGAATAAAAAAAAATAAATTTTAGCATATTGCTATGATGTGGGACGTGTCGAGGTGCTCTGAGAAGACACAAAATGGGGCTTGGTAAGGCCCGGAAGGTAACCCAGGTCCCAATTACGAAGGCATGGATGTCATCGGGGACGGTGATGAGCAGACCTTCCAGGCAATTCTCGGTAAATATTATTATTATTT
>JAPYYR010000296.1:0-61724 GCA_030523065.1 Aphidius colemani | reverse complement strand
TTTTTTTTTTTTTTACACTTCTCATCTTATCTCATCTTGCTACTTCCATTCTCGCTCCCATTCCACGAATTAGAGAGATGCCTTTCGTTCAAACCCTCACAGCATACACAACAATCAGCGAAAAATAATAAAAAAAATTCAAAAAAAAAAGGCTTAAAAAAGTTGCCGAAAGGCAAATTTACCTTATACTTTACACTAACATTCGTGTGGGTTCTTATGTATATAAAAATAAAATATAAATATGACCGCCCTGTTTTTCTCAATTAAAATTTTAATTAATATATAAAATTATTCTAGAAAAAAAAAAAAAATAAATAACTGTTTAATAAAATACGTAATAATAATAAATAAGTTAATAAAAATTTTATTTTTTTTTTCTTAAATAATTATTTAGTAGAATTTTAATTTTTAAGAAAAAAAAAAAAAACATTCTTTCCTGGTTTTTACGAATAAAACCACGTAAATAAATTTTATTAATTTTTGTTTTTTAAATATAAATTTTATATTAAAATCTGGTTAATTGAATTAACGAAAAAAAACAAAAAATTAATGATAAAATTTTAAAAATTAAATTACTTGTTATATTTTAAATATCAAAATAAAAAAAAAATTATAATTTATATGAAAAAAATTTCTTTGATCTCGTGAAACTACCTGTTGCTTATTTGGCAAAATATATAAATCGAGACCACAGTAAGGTAATTGCCGAAATATGAACCACAAATATTTCCTGTCTTGGAATTTAAACATTCCAACTGACAAAATAAAAATAAAAAAATCATTAAAAAAAATAAATTCAATTGCTTGTATATAAATTTTTTTTTGCACAGGACATGCAAGAGAAAATTTTTCGTAGAACACCTACATCAACCCACTGATGATTCATTTAAAAATAATAATAATAAAAAATATATATAAAAAATATTCGTAGCATTGAGGTACATAAGGTACATAAGAGATTTTTCCAACATAAAAAAAATTAAAAATCTTTTTTGTCTTTAAATTTGCATTGTGATTCGCATCACGTATCGTTCAAAATTTTCAAAGAGATTTTACAAAGACCCTTCTATTTATTTATTCTGCAGTATCTCAGTATCTCTCTACATATTTTGTATACAAAATTTTATAATCATTTGTTTTCTGATATTCACCATCAACATTCCAATGGAGGCTTGGCATTTCCTGCGTGTCCTTCAAGCAGCCTTGTGTCTTTTGCCATCCAATAAACATAATCGTACGTTACAACTTGTTATTTATTATGTTCAATTTATAATAATAAACACGAGCAAAATCATTGGACATATATTTCATCTATCAAAAATTTACATGTAATATTTAACATGTCGCTGGACAAGCTTGTCTAGATATTAAATGATTTTTAAATTCACGACAGCGCTAATTTGCCAATTAAAAATTTCATGACTCTGCAAATGTATTTGCTGTACAAGTATATTATCCCCGTACAATTATATTTTTCATTTTTATATATAAATGTATTATTTTTTTCATATAAATTTGAATAATTATCTCAGTCATTCGTTCACTCGTATAGCAAACCAGTAATCATAATAATTTTATGATAATTATCTCCTCACATTTTGATAGACATCATTAATGTTATTTAACTGAAATTATTTTCAATATAAATTTGGATCAATGAACTTTTATTGCTGAATTTTATATGTATATATAAGTCAGATGTAAATTAAATATTTATATTATTTAATTTGATTTTTTTTTGGACTTTTTTTCATGTTTTTTAATACACTAAAATTCAAAGAGATTTATTGATTGTTTTTTTCTTTTTTTTTTTCTTTTATTTCTTTCAATACAGATCGACTGTTTTTTTCATTTACAAATTCTTTACGGTTATTTTATTTTTTTCTATTTATAAATGAAAAATTTATCTATCTCATAGCGTGTGAAATTAATTTACTTTCCAAAATTAAAACTTGAGAAAAAATTTAATATCATTTATTTGAGGTTGAGACCTCCGAAGAAGAAGAAGAGACAACACGTCATTCTCGTCTCTCCCAATAATTTGGATAGAAAAAATTCGTTTTTTTTTAAATTTATTGTTGAATAAAGTACTTGACATTTGTTGTTGAACTTTTAAACACAATTATTTGAATTTTTAACTAAAAGTTGTGGCTATTTTTTGAATTTCGATGTGTCAAATTATTCGACTGATTCCCAGTTGACTCATCAGTGTCTGTCCGGTTCATTTTTATTTATTTCTACAAGTAAATAATCGTAAATGATGTCACCAATTTAATCACCAGGAAAATTCTAGACATTGGATTTCCAGCAACTGTATAGACATTTAATATAAATCGTAATATAACTGGACTATGTGTTTGCAGCAGCTGGCCTTTTATTTTTTTCATCAAATTATCTGTATTTATTTTTAAATTTTCTTTTTAATTCATTTTTTCAATCAAAAGATATTCTAGTTTATCCTGCAGGTGTATTTACCTGCACAAACATTGAGTTACAATTATAAAATACCATCTAAGTCTATTCTACTTGTTTTTTTTTTGTAACTAATGTTCTTTGACTGGACAAGATCCGTCTTCTCTCTTTCTTCATACGATCATTTTTATTTATGTTTTTTTCTACTATTTTTTATGTACTAAAGTAGCCATTTATTTTAAAATATATAAATAATTTAAAATAAAAAAATTAAATTGATATAAATATGCGATTGATAAATTAAAGTAAAACTCTGTCTATGATGTGAATACTGTTCACTCATAAAATATTGAATCAAATGGATTGTACAAGTCTCGACGTTTTCATGCATAATTTATGATGAAAAAAAAAAAACTTTGGCTATAAGCTGCAGACTTACAAATATAGGAAATGAATCGATCATCTTTTACAATTTATTTTTTGTATATTTCTTTTTTGCCAAGTAGATTACAGTGTGTGTAACGATTTTTTCAGTAGACTTTTAAATGACATGTTGACAACGACAGTTCTCAAGACGACAATACGGTATAGTAATATTTTTATGACCAGGCTCATGTATTTTTCAGAAAAAAGAAGATATTATTCAACTTGAAATACAAAATTATGATGAAAATAAAATGCCCAGTAGTATTTTAAAAAACGTATTAGCATTGGCCTTATGTCACATGAGGAAGTTTGAAATTTGACACATTTTAAAATCGATACTTGACGTCAAAAATTATCAATTCATCTGAAAGTAAAACATTTAAGGCAGTAAAAAAGATATTTTACAAAGCAAAATATAAAAAGTTATCAAAAAAATATTCTACAAAAATTATTTACTCAAAATAATTGAAGAAAATTTAAGTATTTTTAATTTATGTTTTCAATTCGACCAACACCAGCTATTTAATTATAAACTTGTTTGTAAATTATGTCAAAAATTATTTTAATAATTTTATAATATTCAACGAGTTTTTATGTTTTTTAAATTACTATTTTGTGTGCAGTCGATCGATACATATATTAAGTCTGGCTTCATGTTGTAACAAAGAAAAAAATATATATCAAGTTCATAAAATTCAATAGATATGAATATAACATATATTTGCAAAAAAAATATTATAAATATTTTTATAAATTTATATTTCATACAATTCAAGTTGTTTTTGTATTTTTATATTAAATTTTATTTCCATAAATATCTGAATTTGCAGAATAAACTCAGTTTACACTACAGAGAAAGTATAAAATCCATAAATCGATTGAAACAAGTATTAAAAATAATGATAATAAAATGAGCAAAAATAAATGCACAAAATGAATAAAATGAACTGTTTAAATTACGATTAAATTATTGATATTTATTTATTTTTTTTATATATTATTTAGCCATTGATTTGTTGGGTAAACTCATGACCAATTGAATGATCACATCAATTTTTTAAACAAATATTTCATATCAGATATTTTAAAACTCAGTTATACTCGATTTGAAATTTATTTAAATATTCATAGAGAAATTTTTCATATAAATATGTATTTAACCTGCCAAGGTTTGTAAAAAAAACCTTTTAAAATTTAAACTAAACACAAAGTGTAAAGTTTAACAGGTTAAAATTTGAATTTAAAAAAAAAAACTATATTCAGCGCAGAATTATACTGCATTGCAGTGTATTTTTTGGTGCATTTTTGGTGCAACTCGATATTATTTCGCTTAATAAATCAAAATAGTGAAATTTAAATTTTGTAAATTAAAGTCATTATGAATGAATAGTATCTTAAAAAATAAATTGATTTTTTTTTTTCAATTTTACACATTCTAATCAATAATAATTGAAATAAAAGAAAATAAAAGTTTCACTTTGAGTTACAATTTACTCACTAAATGGGCAATATAATATAATAATTCGAATGAGAAAGTCCAAATTAATATAAACTAATTAAAATGACAAATGAAAAAATGAACAAAAAAAGGCAAAAAATAATAATAAAATAGAAAATAATTTAGTGTTAATCTATTTCATATTGAACTTGTAATTTTTAAGTATAAAAATTAAAAATTTACAGATGAGAAATTGAATTTTTAAAAATTGTAAAACATCGTTTTTCGTATATTTATAATATTTTTTTAAATAATAAAAACATTTATGGGGATAACATGTTACTTTTTAAATAGTATTTGATATCAGTTTGTTGGCTGGATGCATATTTTATCGTAATGCATAAATCATTGAGGTAAACATACACGAAGTTTCACTAGATTCGCGGGTCATCTACTCTATATGAGACACAAATAGTGTAAATAATTTTAATTCAATTTAATTTCTAAATCAACCAGTTAATTCACAGGTGAATTTTAAGTTTGTTCTTCTCCAGTGATAAATAATCAAACCAATAAATTCTAATCTTCATTTAAAAATTGTTTAAAAATATATTAAATTTTCTCTTTGTTTTTTGAATTTACACTGTAAAAAAAATTGTTTTCTCAGGTATTTTTTATGTTTATAAAAAATGCCCGAAAAAAAAATTTAAAAATTACTGTCAGACAGATAAAAAAATAATGCTGATTATTATTTCGTGGTGGTACAAGGCCACCCCACAGTGACAAGAATATTTTTTTTTTTTCGTTTTTTTGGTTTATTCGTTTTCTTTTCTCTACAATAACTTTGCAATATATTTATGCACATTCTAACCCATTCTTTCATCCACATGAATTCTCAAAAAATAAAAAAAATATAAAAATAAAAAATTCCAAGTATAAAACTGTCTGTAAAATATAAATGAAATAATAAAAATAAAATTAATAATAAATAATTGAATAATAAAAAATGAAATTTCACTAAAGACTCATGTCGATTTGGTTTACAGCTCAAAAATTATTACCCTTGCTGTGATGATTGATGATGATTTTTTTTTTTTTTTTTTTAAATTAGTATTGCTTTGGTTGAAAAATATATACAAATACCTCGTCTACTACGAATGGAGCAGACAAAAAAATTTGGATTAAATGCCTCAACTCTCAACCTCATAGAAAAAAAAAATATATAACCTGGCATATTAGGAATTTCTATTATTCATGATGCTCAAAAATATTTCAATAAATCATTATTTTTATATGTCTATACATAAAAAATAATAATTACAAAAAAAAATACTAAAAAAAATTATAAATAAATCGCTAAATTAATGTGATTTTAATCAAGTCATATCGGAAACAATCTTATTATTTTCCTTCACATTTTATTAATCAATAAAAAAAATATATAAAAAATAATAAAAAATCTCAATGTATTTATGTATTGAGTAAAATATCAGGACAATAAAATTCAACTATCGCATAGATTGTGGCGAATAACGAGATGGAAAATGCGATACCAAACAACAACGATTAAAGTGCCTTCGATGAAAATCCAAAAGACCCAATTAACTGTATTTATTATTATTATTTAAATATTATTGAGTTATCTATGTTTATCATTACTTTATTATAATGCAGTTTTATGTATTTAAAAAATTGTACTTTTAAAATGTTTAGAAAAAAATTGAAATGAATTACACACGATTACTCGAGCGCATCGATTTTCTATAGATAATAATCTGTGATATCTCGAGCTGCAAACTTTGCCAGCAATTTTGTTTGCATATATATAAATGCCTCTAAATATATACGTGTATTATGTATATACAAAAATAAATCTGTGGCAAACTCTGAATATATACTGTCGTTTAAATTCGTGTATGAATGTTAGGGATAAATAAATGCCTCAAGAAATAATAATAATGTCGTTGTAAATTTATGTATATAAAGTGTTTTATATATTTTAAAAAATATAAATTTTCATTTATTATTAAATTTGTTTATAAATTTAAAATATCAAAGTCGTATTTATAATAATTAATTGATGTTATTGAACAAAATAAAAATATATATGAACAACTTACCAATTGGACAAGAATAAAATTAAAATAAATCACTAATAAACATTTTTATTTTTAACTTGTATTTTAGTTTATTTTTCGTTTAATTTATATGAGTTAATTTTAATTAATAAATTGTAAATTGATTGAGCACTTTATCAATGAAAAATAACGAAAAAATTCACAATTAATTGGATAAAATTCACTTATTTACACTGTAAATTTATGTGTAAAATTACAAGTTAGAAAAATTCACTCACTGTAATTGTTATTTTAAAGAAAATAAATTTTTTTTTTTTTTTTGTAAATACGAGCGTGAGGTGAGTTTCGATCGATGTCTTTGCGCAGACTGGCCCGTCAGCACCATCAGAACCTAGCACCTTCCAGCAAAAGTAGCATTACCACTCTACGTTTCTCTACGGCACTGCTAAACCCTAATTTCTCCTCCCTCTTTTATAACTATTTTAGAAAAAAGGCGCCCAGACGTCGCAACCCCCCAATTAGCTTCCTGAAAATACACCTGTAACGAAAATAATAATAAAAAAAAAAAAAAAAACTAAAATGACATGAAAAAATGAACACAAAAATCCATCAGGTAAATTGAATTTTAGAAATTTCAACACATCCTGATGGAAAATAATGAAAAGAAAATTTATAATTTAAAAATTAAATAAAAAAAAGAAAAAAAAATTGAGATGAGAAAGATTTATGGAAAGTTGCATGAATTTTTTTTTATAATAAAATAAAAATTATTACATAGACTTTCGCGAGTCATCTCAGTTGTTGATGCATTACAAATTAGCGCGAACTCGCGCGTGTTCTTATGTATATTTCGTCACAGTAAGTTTTCGTCATGGATTATTATACATAATTTACAAGAAGCAAGGTAATGTTGGTCATTGTTAAAGGCTTAAAGCGCACCTGTGAATAATTTTGTAATTTGTTAGAGAAATTGTCAGAGAGACAAGGATTTTTGGTAGAATTAAAATGACCAAAACCACTTTGTTTATTTTTTTTATTTTTAAATAAATAATTATCTCAAAATGTCTGTCAAAAAATAAATATAAAATGATAACAAATAATTAAAATTTAATTTATATTAATGTTTTTTTTTTTTTTTAAACTAATCAATTGCATTGGAATTTTTATTTTTAGTTTGAGATATAAATGAAAAAGAAGAGGAAAAAAAAGATATTTAGTCGCTCATTTGCTTCTGTGTATAAAAATAATTTTTATCTTATCAAACCGACAAACCATTTTGTCAAATAAATAAATTTTTATTATAATTATATAATTGAATACAATTTAAATAAAATAATTTATATATTTTTTTTTTCCTCCGTTTATATATTTATATTTATCAAAAGATTATTTTTATTTGTATAACCGGAAACACACAAATGAAGTGTCAGTGAAATCAATTTTCAAGTACAAAGTTGTTTAACGAGCAGCTAATAGATGATTCTACGTTTTCTTCAAGTACCATCACGACAAACACACAGGATTTTGTGCTTCAAAAAGAAGTCTAATAAAAACTTCAAAAGTATTATTTGACTTTTCTCTAATTTTTCATCACATAAAATATAAAATTTAATTTTCACAAACTTTAGCGATTTTTTCATTTGTTTTTTATTTTTTTATGATTTTTTTTATTCATTCTCCACATTCTGAACAAACGATAGATTTAGCCGATCTATTTATAAACTCTTTTATGTCCGAGGGTTTTAACACAACAACATGAGAAAAATATATATATTCAAATAAAATTTAGCAAATACACTTAACTTATTATAAAAAAATTATTATGCTGTTATTTTCTGATAATTATGAAAATATAGATCTTGATGGTTTTTTTTTCACAGCTATATGTTAAGATTGTGCTTTTTTTAAACGTATTTTTTACAAATAACAAGTTATTATTCAGTCAAATTTAAACTCATAATAGTTTCTTATGGATAAAACGAAATTCTGGTCTGAAGAAAAAAATAAACTGCCTACAGGTGAATTAATAATATATAAAATTTTGTAACATCTTGATGAATACATTCGATAAAGTTGACTTTAAACATCTAAACATGTTAGCCTTATAAAAATACTGCTTTATTTTTCGATAAATTGAGACAATAACTTTTAATTTTCCACCAGTTAATTGGTGATATTATTATTTGTATCAAATTCATTTGCTTTTCTCCCAAAATTTTATTGTTTTCACTACATCTGACTACAATTTAGTAAAAATAAAATATAAAAATTTCATCACTTTACCATTGCGACACCATTTCTATACAGCCCATTCGATATAAAAAAAAAAACAAGTTGATTGTACAGCTGAACAATATAGAACAATATACATAAAAAATTGTATTAAAAAATATTCTAAAAAAGACAGTAAAATACTTTTGTGACAGAAATATAAAAAAGGGCCATCAACAAGCGGAAATACAAATAATATACATCGGAAATCGGAGCATATAATAATATTTCAATTGAAAAAATAAAAATAGAATTAAAAAAATTGGCTGAAAGAGTAATAGATGCTTATAATGTTCATAATGTGTGTGTAAGAAGTAATTTTAAATTACATATCCTCGTGAAGATGAAAGAAAAGTAAAAATAAAAAAAATACAAATCAAAGTAGAGAAGAGCAATGAAAGCACTTTACAATATCCGGTGTTGTAGCCCTTGAAAGCTCATCAGAGCGAGCAATAAAAGTACATTTAATTTTATCCAGATATTTATTAAAATTCATCAGAATTTTATCCATTTAAGTCATACAAGTATAGCAAAGAATATATAAAGGATTATGGTTGACTCAGCTATCATTACGACATTGCCTCCATCACAAGAGAAAAGTCATCCATACAAAAAACTAACCATTCAACTATTCGTCTGCCTGATTCACTACACAATATTATTATTTTTATCATTTTCCTGTGTGTAACTTTTATATATTTTTTTTTTTGTTAAAAGAACAGTTGACAAACGTACGGACATATATAAATTCACATTTTATGTGGCTTTAAAGTAGAAAATAAAATGAGAAAGATTGTGATGAGGATGACGATAGTGATGATGCTGATGTTGGTTATGATGATCTTATAGTTCAAAACATATATGGTATAAATTTATAAAAATAATGAAATAAAAATTCACTTAAAAAATCCTACGGTTAACCGTAGGATTAAAAAAAAATTGTTGTTTTATGTAATAAATTTTGATAACTGGATTTTTAAAAATAACCAAAAAGAAAAACAAGTTCACATTTCAACTGACTGGTTTTTAATAACAATCAGTTTAAATTATTATTTTTATTTATTTGTAAAATGTAATTTACAGTTTGTAATTTTATTTTTTAATATTTTTTTTTGCCACCATAGCTGGGCTGCATCTTTACCTTGGCTAAGATAGATTTTATGCCTACTCGATTGTTTTTTTTATTTTTCTATAAAATAAAAAACTAATATAGAAAAAAAAAAAAGAGTTTAAAATTACTATTATTAAAAAATTAGTTTATATATGCATTTGATAATGTATAGAAACAGGTGTTTTCTCAGTGAAACTGAGTTGCATTGAGAGTAGTCAAATGTTAGTTCCACTTACCATCTGGTAAAGAAAATAATAGAGGTTGTAAAATTTAAAACATCGCGTGATCTGTACAATCTCAAGTCTTCTGGTTTTTTCTAGTTTTTTTTATTGTTATTTATCGTGTCAATAATTGCTGTTTATGTATATTTATAAATGTTTAAACGACAGAGTTGGCATTTGCAATAAAAGTAATATAATTCTGTCATCTGTTAAAATTATCACTAAATATGCATTAATTTATTTGTTAATTTATTTTATTTTTCTTGGATCATTTATTTTGTGAGTTGTGTTATCACCATTTCGTGGAATCAAAGCTTGATATATAAAGTTTTATCTATAATAGCTAAGCATGTCTCAAACTGTCTACTTACCGCTTGAAAAGAGTTAAAATTCTTGTGGTATAATTTTTTCACTTATTTTTTTGCTGTTTGTGTGCTCATATTTTACGGGTAAATAAAATACGTAAACAAGCTAGTTCATTTAATGAGCTAATCCACGACTTGTTGCAATATTTCTGAGATCTCTGTGATATGTTATCATGAGGATAATTAAATTAATTATATATAAAGTGAAAAAGAAGAATAAACATTTTAATGGACTTGTTTTTTGTTGATTTGTCATCAACTTTGACATGATTAATTATTGTAATTATCATTATTATTTTAAATATTTTATTGAGTCTATTTAAACAGCAATGATGAAGAAAATATTTTTTATATTTTACTTATTCATGTTAATTTATTTATTGTTTTTAGAATTTCAAATCAGCTATTCTTCCAGATATACATATAGACTTCCTGAATGTTTATTTAAATGTAATATTATAGTAAATATTTGTGATTTAACCGACCAGGAAATCGAAATATTTCCTAGCAAAAAATATAAATAAACAAATTTCTCTCACGCCCAATTTGCGCGATGGTATTATAACGCAGTGAAAAAAATTGCAATGGAAAATTTTTATGATAAGTGCGCACTTCTTGGAAATAGGTTATTTCATTAGATGGTATTAACATTGTGGTTTTGTGGTCACGCAGTATTTTTATTTGACAAGAAATTTTCACAAATTTTCGTATATAAATAAAAGTCATAAAGATGAATCTGCTATTATACGCGAGCAGATCATGCTGCTACTAGAATGGGTACGTATTTATTGTAGTTGATTAAACAGACAAAAATAAATTATTCAAATCGGTTTTTTTTTCATTCAATTTTAACTATAAAATTAAGTGTGTTATTATAAAAATTTGTAAAAAATTTTTTTTTTTTTGTAGCTAAAATTTGTAGTATTATTCAGCTGTGTTTCGGCAAGCCATATTCGGGTAAAACGACAAGCAGGTTACACGTATCAACGGCCTGACACTTCATTTACATTACCCACCCCAACACCTCCACCACCTCCTCCTCCACCTCCACCAGTATATTATTGTCCTGATCCACAACCAACACCTTGTCCACCACCTCCTCCACCACCACCTCCACCTCCTCCACCTCCTCCACCTCCTCCTCCTCCTCCACCAGTATATTATTGTCCTGATCCACAACCAACACCTTGTCCACCTCCACCTCCACCACCGCCACCACCACCACCTCCACCACCACCACCACCTCCACCACCTCCACCACCTCCACCACCTCCACCACCTCCACCACCACCGCCACCGGTATATTATTGTCCTGATCCACAACCAACGCCCTGTCCACCACCACCGCCTCCACCACCTCCACCACCACCGCCACCACCACCTCCTCCTCCTCCTCCACCGGTATATTATTGTCCTGATCCACAACCAACGCCCTGTCCACCACCACCGCCTCCACCACCGCCTCCACCACCTCCACCTCCACCACCACCAGTATATTATTGTCCTGATCCACAACCAACGCCTTGTCCACCACCACCTCCACCAGCTACATACTTGCCACCAAGACCACCAACAACCCCATCTCCACCAAGGCCATCGACTCCAGCGCCAACTTATTTGCCACCTTACACACCTGGTAATTTGATATAAAAATTTTTGAGTATATGATACATAAAATCATTTATAAAATTTATGCTTGGTAATTTTTTTTTTGCATATATTTAATACTTTGTATTTCACCTCCTTGCTAATTTCTATATTGATATATTATATTATATGTATATATTATGATTTTACAATATAGCGGGAGCTCAATATACTCTCAGAAAACGGGATACAAATTGGTAAGTTTAATAAACGGGAGGTGAAGTACCAGTAAAGATTTATACTAAGACTTTTTTTTGTTTTTTAATATTTTTTTTAGCGCCGACTCGAGCGAGGACATACAATTCGTCACCCCGTGTGAAAGTAGTTCCACAACCTCAAGATCAGCTAAATTACAATTACCCACCTCCGAAACCGACTCAAATACCACGACGTCAGTCATTTCCAACTCAACGACCACCGCAACCCCAGAGGACTCAACGTCCATCGACACGACCACCATCGAGAGCATATTTACCAGTGATGCAACCCCAACAACCAATAGAACAACCTCAACAACCATCTAGAAAATATTTACCAGTACCACAAGCTCAATCTCCCGCATCACCTCCATCAAGAAGATATCTTCCAACATCCAAGTAGATGATCAAATCCACAACAGGATTAACTGATTCGTGTATTGATGAAAATGTTGATGATCGACAAACCAAGCAAAATATTGCGATGTAATTTTACTGTCAATTGTAGATTGGTAATTGTTTTATACATAAATTTTAATTTACATCTTAAAACTTTCATAATTTTCAATATAACTACTTAACTGTGACAAGTTTTATTCTTTTCATCATGATTAACAAGTTGCACAATCCAATCAAAAATTACGCCATTAAATTTTACTGTTTTTTTTTTTTTTGTTTATAAATCTATATTATCTGATGTTTCATCGATAAATAATGTACACATATAAATTAATACTGTAAATTAACAAACTAGCAAAATATATTTAAAATTTAAAAAAATAAATAAAAGTACTTGTTGATTATTAAAAGAAACGATAGTTTTATTTTACATATATTTATTATTTTGTGACAGATGTATTACAATAATGTGACTTTAGTATTTATCACAGCATTTTATCAGGTCTAGACATTTTACAATGTCAATCTCATAACATAATGAATATTTAAATTGACTCAATATTACTTAAACTAAATCATTACACTTAATGGTCCAAACTCAACATCATTATTATTAATAAAAATAAAATACATGTGTTAAAAATGAACCGACCAAATTAATTCAACTGTTAAACCATAAACCAATGTTAGCATTAAAATAATCTAACGAGGATAGGTCATTTCAAAAAACAAAAAAAAAACAATGGAAATCAATTCAGTTGAAAAGAAAAAAGATACATTTCAATCACATGAATTTTGTGAACGTAACAAAAAAAAAATAGGAAAAAAAAAATTAAACAATTAATAATAATTTAAATTGTTGTTTTTCTTCACATCAAGGTAATCACAATACCTTTTTTTCTTTTGACGTAAACATTAAATAAACTTAAAAAAAAAAAACAAAAATTCTTAATTAAATATCACAATGAAAATTCGGCAAGATTAATGAGTAAAAAATATTAAACAAAATATTCACACAAACTATAATATCAAGTCAAATTATCAACTAAAATAAATACGAAAAAAAAACAAAAAAACTTTTCAATTGGTGAAATAATATGGAGATTAATTAACTTTGTTCATCTCCACACTCAAACAGCTTGTCAAGACAATCATATGACCTTGACTGTTTTATACATCTGAAAAATAAATTTAAAAAATAAAAATTAATTATCATTAAATCATAAAGAAATATCATTAATTTTAGAATTATTATTATGTTTTTTTCATTTTTTTCGGAGGTTCAAAGCCAATTAGCAAAGGAATGTTAATTATAAAAAAAGCAGAAAGGCTAACCTACATGTTAATGAGTTTTTAACGTCCAAGTAATAACCGTTTATGCATTGAATCTCTTCGTCCAATATGAAGTATTATTTTTCCAGGTTTAGCAGTTTTAAATAGCTGTAGTGCTTTAGCATGTGTTAATCCATCCATTGGATGTCCATTAATTGCTAAAATTTCATCATTTGTTTTTAATGTTCCTTCTTCAGCAGCTTTGCCATCTGGCAGTATGTCTTTAACATAAATACCCATTTTTCCTTTTTTACTATCAACACCACCAACAATACTAAAGCCCAATTTTTTAGAACCACCTTTTTCTAAATCGATTGTTATTAAATCCATTGATAAGCTGGTACCACGACGATTCAACGGCATCACGTTTGAGTTACGTTTTTTAATTATTTGAAATTTTTTCATTCCAGTTATTTTATTTGTATCATTATTTTTATGATAATCATCATCACCACTTGTATTGTTAATTGTCATTGTTGAAAAACTTTTTTTATCTCTACGTAGTGTACCAATTGATTGACAATTATTTTGTGCTGATACTGGTTGACTTGATGAAAATTCATGTTCAAATGATTGATCACTAAATTCATTTTGTATTACTGGTGTTGGTTGACTTGATATAAAATTATCAAATGGTATATCATCAAAATTATTATCACTATTTTGACTAATTGTATTACAACGTTCTGGTGATGCATCTCTCATGTTCCATACATCAGTATCACTATGTGTGCGTGTTATTTTATCACCCCATGTATCACCTAGTTCACCATCAATTGTAAAATTTGGTTCTCTTGCTATTTGTAATTCAACAAGACCAGTACAATTACGAATTGTATTTTTTACCTCATTTAAATTCATACCACGTAATCTTCTACCAGAAATACGAACAATTTCATCACCAATTTTAAGCAAATTTGATTTAAATGCCTCACCATTTGGATCCATTTTTGATATAATATAAAATGGTCTAACAGCTGCTTGTCTTTCTAAACTTATTCCTAAATTACCAGTTTTATTAATTTGTATTTTCATTGTTTTTAATTCACGTCGAGTTAATAATCTTGGTGTTGAATCACTTGGTTTATATACTGGTGGTCTTTTAACAATATTTTTTAATAAATCCTCTTGTGATTCTGATGATTCCATTTTTGACCGACATCTTTTTGAATTAAATTTTATATTTTTTGTTATTGTTGTTGTTGGTGTTGTTGTTGGTAATTTTGTAGCTGGTGGACTATCTTGACATGGTGATGCAGCATTATCTAGTAATTTTAAAATAGAAATATTTTGCATATTTTTAGTTTTAATTCCCAATGGAGTTTTTTGAAATAATTGTCTTGTCAAGTGTCTGGATGATGGTGTTGCAAAATTATGTGAATATATTGTCTCCTCCATTTTCATATGAGTACTATTATTTTTATCATTGATATACAAATCTTTTTTAAGGGCATCTAGCATTTCTTCATCATCACACTCATCGGTATCCTCATCATAAATCATATTTGATGTTGTATCAATTTTTTTTGTTACATTTTTATTTTTATCATGACCAGTACTTTTTTTTGATGAATCATCAACAGGATAATCATCAGATGTGAAGGAAAAACTTCTTGGTTTTGACATTGTTGTTACAGCATCCTCACTGTCAGGTGAATCAGCACCAGCTCGAGTACTGTCTGAATCATAACCACTTTCATCACAACCAAGTCTTAAATTACACAGTAAATCATCAATAACAGATCCAGATTTTCTGTGTTCATATCTAGAAAAATATTACAAAAATTAATAAGAAAAAAAATACAGCAATAAATTCAATTTGACAATTATTAATTAACAAATTTTTACCTTTCATTTTCATTAGTTATTTTTGTTTGAAAAATATTTCTTTTGACAGTATTTGTGTCATGTTTATTAATATGAAAATTATTTTTATAATCAAGTGCATCAAGAGCAATATTTATTTCATTTATTTCTTCTTTTTTTTTTATAATTTCTTGATTTTCAATTATAAAATCTAATACTTTTTTTTTATCTTGAAGTTTATTTAACTCATCTTTTTTTTTAGTAATTAAAGATTCTTTTTTAGACATATTTTTGGTATCAATTTTATTTTGTGTTGTCATTGATTTAATTGCACTATCACTCAATGTTTTTTCAATTTTATAAATATTTAATATTGTTGGCTCTTCTTCTTGTATTGTTGTTGTTGTTTTTTTTGTTGTATCTTTACTGTTACTTGATGCTCTAAATAAATTTCTCAATGATTCAACTCTTGAAATTCTTTTAGATTTATCTGAATTTCTTGGAGTCTAAATAATTAAAATAAATAATTATTAATTGACAATTAGAAATGAATATTTGTTTTAATAATATACCTTATCATTATCAGCAAATGCAGTTGATAAATTTTTTCTATTTGGACTCCAACGTCGTCTTCTACCTGACATTGAAAGTAATTCTGAACTTTCAGATCTTTTCAACTGATCCCATGTACGTCCTACTTTTTTTCCCCAAGTTGAAATGCCTATTAAATAAATTAATTATCATAACCACTTTCGCCATAATAATTTTTTCATAAATGTTATATATTATATTTACTTTTTTTTGCTGAAACTGTTGACACTGGTGCTGGCATTATTTCTGAATCTAAATTTCTTTTTGGTGTTGTTAATAGCTGATCATTATTTTTAATATTCATTGATGATTCATCAGTTGAAATTGACGTTGCTGAAACAAGTTGAGGACTTGGATCAGTAGATAATCTTTTGAACAAATGCATCTTGTATTCTGTAACAAACAAGTTCATCTTGATGTTATTTAAAACAGCTTTTAATGAAAAATCATTTATACAAAGATTGGTAATTGAAAAAAAATATATTGAATGATCATCAGTGTAATACTTTTACAGATCACTTTCAAGGAATTCCATTTAGAATGTTTTATCTATAAAATATATGATACAAAGTATTTCACCAACAACAGTCCAGCCAACTTGACGTTTACGATCTTCAACTGTAAAACCTCAAGCAAAACAACTCCAATACAATAAGCTATTTATTTTTTTATATTTTAAAAATATTCTTTTGTGTTAAATATATTATACATTGAAAAAACCTCGAAGGGTAATAAAATAAATTTAAAAAAAAGGTAAAGGAATAAATAAAATATTCTTTCAACAATCACTTTCATCTTTGTATAAATTTGAGGACAATGGATAACAGCAGTTGGAAAGGAAACTCTGTAATATTGTTGTCCATCAATGACCTGGTAAAATTTACGTTGAATGTGGTAAATTGCAATCGAATTAACTTGACCACAATGAGAACCACCCAATTCGTGGTAGACACAAATATAAAATCAAGCAAATAAATTTATAATCATCATCAGTGTTCTGGTTATCGAGAAACAAGGTGTGGAAAGGTAGAAAAAAAAGATCTCAACTTTCAAGTCTTCTACATCCTACAAAATGTTCAAGCAACCACGATTATTATTTGATATTAAAAATAGTTTAAAAAACATGAAAATTCAGTCTTTTAAAATAAAAGTAATTAAATAAACAAAAATAAACTCGTTATTTTCCAATTTTAGCGACAATTAAAAATCACTTTCTCATTTTAAAAATATAATAATTAAAATGCTAAATATACATTGAGTTTAATTTATTTTTAAATATATTTTTAAGGATAAAAATAGAAACGCTGGATGTATTTTTTCAATAGCAGGAAGTTAAAATATCCGGTTGAGTTCAATATGCAAGTTGTTCTTGTTGGCGCCATGGACAACTGATAAACAAAATTTGTATTTAAAATATCTAAAACAACGTGGGTAGTCATTGGATAGACAGTCTTGATTTGCAACATAAGGTGGTCTTGTTTATTATTATAACCTTTCTACTATTGAATATTATTTTTATAATTCATTTTTACAATTTTTATAAATGTTAATTACAACGTAACGGTTCAGGATCATAGGTGAAATGATCAGGTATGCCCAGATGCATTACAGTTATTTTATCTTATTATGTGTTGTTATTTAACTGCAATCCTATAACTCATCTAAGCCAATAGTTTATCCTATTTGTATTTTAAACTATTGCGTGACAACATCAGGATGTACATGTGCATAATATCACAACATCAAATCAATTTTTCATCACTTTTTATTTTTACTATTGCCCCTTGATTATACAGTTGATACAAAATAGGTGTGTTTATCGAGGGGTAGATACTGATCAACTCACTGAACTATTTAAAGTTGAAAAATAAATTTTTTTTTCTATTGTTATTTTTAATTATAGATATTAAAAGTTTTTTTGGATGTAAATTGTAATTGGGTTTTCAGTTACAGCTTTATGTATTTGACAAAAATAAAAGTCATAATTTAAAGGAATTTATTATTAATTTTTCGTTTGTTACATGAAAAATGAGGATGAAAAAATTATTTTTAAATTAAAAAGTAGATAAAATTATATATTTGCGACAGTTATTATCTCAAATTAATATAATTTTTACTTTCTATATTTGAATTATAATAAAAAAGGACTTTCGACAAATTTATAATCAAGAAATTTTAGAAAATAATTGCAAATGAAACTGCTATTATTCAAGTGTTTATTTAAATTAAATAAATAAAAAACAAAAATGTCAATTTTAATTGTTGTATTAATTACAATTTAACAAAAATCACGGACTGATTAACAAAAAATATTAACGACTTTTACAATTTTATAATAATAAAAACGACTATTTTGTTACGCTCTTATAAATTAATTTTCTTTATATATATTTTTAACTTTAAAATAAAAATAAATTTTTTTAATTTCGCTTCTTTTGGAAATTAGGTATATCAGGAACCTTGAAGAGCCATTATGCAATGAATTGAACTGAATTACCGTAAAAGGTGAGCCAAAAGGTAACGAAAAAAAGGAAAAAAGATGAACAAGTTTTTATGCCAGCATTTTCCTTTTTTTTTCCATGTTAAATATATTTTATTTTTTTTCTTTTCTCAATAAATCTGATGAAGAAAAACGGATACCAAATGCGTGGGAGAGATCTGTTAAAAAAAAAGCAAACAATATAAAATTGGCAGCTGTTTCAAGAAGACTTTTTGAGAGAGTTTATTATATTTTTTTTTTTATTCAGGTGTCCTGCAGGTTCCCAGGCCCTACCATCAGGTATAAATGCCCATAGACGACCCCTTGGTAATATCAGGTGTCCCTAATATCAAAAAAAAAAAATTAAAAAACGTTGGGTCTTATATTTTTTGGGACTTTATATCGTTTTTCCTGCACCAAGACAATTTGGCTTTCCACCGAGTAATCAGATTAATGTCCATTTGAAAGGGTTAAAGCTTTGATTAAATCTAAATTCAGGTAAATTTACGTTGAATTTGTATTTTTCCCCTTACAAATTATATACATTGATTTATTTTTTTATTAGGTTTTATCCTCGTTGTGTGTGTTACGAGAAAAAGACATGTGTTTTTACGATATCGATTTCAATTATCACTGAATTTAAAAGCCAACCAACAGTTGTTGGTGTGCTTTAACACGTAATATTTATTTTTTCTTAACATTGAAAAATTATTTATCTGGTTAAATTACATGTCATGGATAAATAAAAAGTCTTATCAATTTTTTTTTCAAATAAATAAATATGAATTTGTTATTTTTTCAAGTTCGGTGACTCTTTTTTTGGTGCTGATTTGGTGAATGGAAATTGATTTATGTTATTTTTAAAAATAATTATGGTATGAATGTATATAAATAAATATTTATGAACTTTATTCAAGTGATTAATAATAAATAATGTTATTTTATCTGATGACCCTTGAACAGTTATGAAAATTCAATAAAAATACTCTTTTTATTGTCAAATAAAAACGATAAATTATTTATTTTTGATATCATTTTAATGAAATTATCTACACAAAAGTTTTAATGTGAGTGAAGGTCATGTTGTAAATGATAAACACAAAGAAATTGAATATATTTTTACTTCAATTTCAATATATTTTACTCCAATTTTAACATATATTTTACTCCAATTTTAAAAAGCCACAGTGTCAAATTACAAGATTAAGCCGCGGTCACATCTGTTGACTCACCGTTCAAATTTTCATTCATATTTTTTTCATTTTCTCACGCATCGAATTTCCGTTCTTTTTTTAAATTAAGAAAAAAATCTAATAATTTTAATAGCCATACACATCAAATTGAATATCCCTGTTTACATTTGAGACTTAAAAAAAAAAATAGGGAGAAATGCTGAGTATATGAATAGGGGAAAATCCAAATATTTAACAAAAATATCAAATGAAATGAGGAAATAAAGGATGGGCAATATTTATATAAATAAATTAAATGTACATTATAAAAACGTGTATTTTATACGAGCAAAGGGAAGAGACAATAAAATTTTTTTATAAAATTACTTAGGGGAAAATTAAACTGTTGGAAAATTCTCCCTGACAAAAAGCAAATAATAAAAATTTTCTCTGACAAAAAAGAAGATAATAAAAATTTTTCAAAATTACTTATCAAGTGTGAAAAGACTTTTGTTTTTTTATTAAAAATTTATTTATGGGATTTTAAAATTTACATGGGATAAATTAAAGCTGGTTAAAAAATATAATCTCAGATAATCTTATGATAATTTAAAAATCCAAGAAAATTTTTACCTATATTTTTGAGTAAATTAAATTTTTTTTTATGGACTTTGTTGTTTTTTTTGTATGATTATTTTACTTGCAAAATATTTGCTTAAAATCAGTGTCCTCGTTTTTTATTTATTTCTTTTTCAATTTACGATGTGCTATGGTCTCATGTTATATTAAGTTTCAAATGTAATATATAAAATAGCGGATTATACGGGATTGTGGTACCGTTTTCAGAATCCTGTAGAGCAAAACGTTGGGACATTCGTTAAAAAAAATAATAATAATGAGAGGAAAAGAGAAAGATTGATGAAAAAAGAAAGAATAAATAACTAAAAAGAGAATTACAACGAGAAAAAATGTTTAAAATGAATTTTTCTTAAAGAAAATTGTCAAAAAAAAAAAAAAAAAAAAAACAAATTCAATTTTCTAATCAATTTTTATCAATACAATCAATCAAGCATAAAACAAATTGTAAAATTTACTCGCACGTGTTTTGTTTACTAGAAAAAAAATAAAAAGGCGAAAAAAAGTTTCTCCTTGACCCCAACAAAGACATCCTAACCCTCTAATTAGAGATAACCCTCAAACTATTAAACTAAAAAATATCATGAATTTTTATTATTATATTTTCATCTTTTAAATTTCATAATAATTATTAACAATAAAAATTTGTTTATCCTCATACCTTTGAATTGTTTAAAGATGAATATTAGTATATAAACCAAAAAAAATCACTAAAAGTTTAATGAAATTCACAAATTTAGCACAAGAAAAACCGACTTTTGTTTTAAAAAAAAGCTGAAACTAGATGCACTTTTGTTGCTGGTGTTTTGTTTTTTTATCCCGGGGGCTTATGAACATTCAAATATTATTTGTTGTATTTTAATAAAAAAAAAAAAAAAATAAATATATAGGAGTAATCATTCTTTGCTCAATAGTAACAACCGACTGAAAGAAGACTGACACGGCACGCCGGAGGCCACTGCCGTTTTACTCTCCGATGCTCTCCGACAATAGTGCAATAGCGCTCTCTGATGCACGTGGTCGATGAGTGGGGGTAAAAATATTATATTCAAAGACACCGGGGTCAAAAAGTTTTTTCATTTTTCCTTATTTATAACTTCCACTGCGTTTTTTTTAATATAAAAATCAAATAAAGACTTATTAATTACATAATGCATTTGATTTTCCATTAGTCTAAAAAGAGATGAAAATAATTTTTGTTATTGATGGATTTAAATGTGAAAATAAATAATGAAATGATAAAACAAAGCAATGTGGTTGCTTATGAAGAAAAAAGGGTAAAAACAGAGCACAATAAAAAAGTACCTCAGGGCAGTCAAGAAGTCGAAGAAAACAGGTTCTAGAATTTCATTCACATCCAAGATTATAAGTACAAGACCTTGGACTCTGGCAAGATAAAAAAAATAACCAAAAAAATATTACTGGAAAGTAGTTTTATGTTAAAGCAGTTTCAATTCAGGAGAAATATGGAAAAATGGGCATAAAAAAATCGAAATAATTACGAAGAAAAAACGAGTAATTATAGAAAATTACCAAGAAAATCTAAATAATTATGGAAAAATATTTTAACGACAATCTAAATGTTTAAAAAATGTCGGTAAATATTTTAAAAAATGAGCCTTTTGATTTGTTGGACAAGAATTATGGCATCTCTGGTCAACTAATCTGGACTTTCAACTTGTGTTTCATGTGTGGGACGAGACAAAACGTCAACGGGTTAAGAAACGCTCAAATAAATAGTTTATAATACACATCCTACACATTTACTATTTAAAAAAATTAAAAAAAATTATTTATCATTTCTATTATGGATTTTTATAGTTTTTTTTTAATTCTATTTGGCATTATTTCTTTGACTTGTAACATTATAACAAGCTTAACTTTTTACATAAATTTAATACAATAATTTTAATTTAATATTTGTTTTTATAATAAATATATTTTATTATTTTCATTAATTTTTTTTTCCTTTATTATATGCTTAAAATTAAATGGTAATTTTATGAAAGTATTATAATACGGTCGTGTTGTGTAACCTGCCATATCTATAGACATAAACGTATTATTTTTATATATATTTTTTTTTTTTTTTTTTTTCTCTTCAACAAATATCGTTACTGTTAAAAATTTATTTTAATTTATTCATCAGGATTTCAAACCCACAATCATATATATAGCTACTCATCTATTTCACATAAATAATTTTTGTTTTATCACAAAAAATATTTTGTATATTTTTTTATGTCTCAATTGAATTTTTTTTTCATTTTCATTGCTAAATATTTGTTTTTTCTTTTGGAATTTTTTTTTCTGTTGTAATTAGTCCTTAAACTAAATTTATTTTTTGACTTATCAACAGCAACAGTCTCAATGCATAATCAAAACTTTCATAAAAAGTTTAAAGATAAAACATAAAAAAATGTCATATAAATATACACAAAACATCTTGAGGTTTGTACATTCAACCAGGGTAAATTCAAAAATGTCTCATAAATAATGCCGAATGTTTTGCCTGGTGTATGGATACATAACAAAGTGGTAATCTCAGTTATACTTGCATTTAAAAAACATACCTCAGTTGGCTACATGATACCACTTTCTTCTCCACAGATTTTTTCCTTACATAAATGTCGAGATATACACATGTGTAATAAAAACCATTGCCCATAATGTCTTGATGGTAAAATATTGTATTTTTAGCCATAACAAATAAAAATTCAAGAAAAATTATTTAGAAAAACAAAGAAAAAGTTTTGTGACAAAGAAAAACACTTAAAACAACAAAAACAAACAGTTAAATTAGATTTAATTGAGTAAAAATTGACTGGATCATTTGATTTTTTTTTCACACATTACATAACATAATCGAAATAATTTTTAAAATATTTTCAGAATCATTATTATTTTATTAAACTTTTTGTTTCATTGATTCTAGCCAAGGTTCATAATGAGGAGCGAGAGTGTAAATTGGAGGTTTTTCTTGATCAACAGAAAGGAAAGAAATAAGTCCAACAATTTTTTTTCCCATCATGATAGGACTGCCACCACTGCCCTGTAAAATTATTTATAAAAATTAATAATAATTTATTTTTTAATAATTATTATTTATGCTGATAATTACCTGTGTTATTTTTGCGTCAGTGTTATGTGGAAATAAGCAAAATTGAGCTGGAGTAAAAAAAAAATCATTGTAGTAATCCATTTTGCAAATTGCAGGTGGAATTGATCTGACCCAAAGCATTTGCAAGTATCTCAACAAGACACCAGTCATTGGATTGACACCCCAACCCACTAAATGAAAGCCATTTCGTCTCGCTTTCAAAGCTACTAAAGGAACTTTGTCACGAAGTTTGAACAAGGACATGGGGGAGGTTAATTTAAGAATTGCTAGAAAATAAAAAATACAAATTAATTAATTTCATATAAAAATGTCATTGAAATGTGTGAAATTTGATTTTACCAATGTCATTGATCCAATTTCTTTGTGGATCGTATCTTTCATGAATTATAACATAAGCGACATCATAAATTCTCCAATAAACAATTCTGTCGTCTTTTTCAAGATCATTTGTTCCACTTAATATTTTAATATTGCCATACACAACATTATTTTCAGCTAAAATACAACTTGCAACAGTCAGTATGTGTAATTCTGAGATAATCACACCTCCACAAACATGATAATCATGATATTGTATTGACACAACGTATGGATATCTCTCAATACTACCTATTTCTCCACCATGAATTTTATTTGGTGACTTTCCATACACAACTATTTACACAACAATTGTACAACGTTAAATATTATTTACATTGTTTGATGATTTAGCTATTATAACTTACCACTAATTAATGTGCAAAACCATATTGTTTGTCGAGAAATAATCTTTACATTCATAATGAATTATTATTTATTTTTTTACTAATTAAATTTATAAAAAAAATTGGAAAATAAAATTAATTTACGTCTGATTTGAATTGAGTATATTTAAATACTGAAAAAACTTGTTTTAAAAAATTTTCGTCTATATAATTATCTAAATTTAATAAATTAAAAAAATATTAATTTCATTTTAAAAAAATTTTTTTATCTACAAATTTTGTTTGCCCACTGAGAGATAACAAATTAAATTCTATGTAAAATCAAAAAGAAATATTATTTTCTATTTTTTTTTTCTGTATATTTAGAGTTGATTTACAAAAATCATATGAATAAATTAACGTCGTTTAATAAACACGTCAGCTTTTATCGTGTTATTTATTTTTGGTTGGCAAAACATTAGAGCATAGAGACTAAAATTGACAAAAAATTAAATTTTTCGACTAATTAAATATTAAACAAGTGATTAAATAAATTAGATAAAAGATTTTTAAATTCAACGAGTATCTTTTTATCAAGGTAAAAAAAAAAACTGAATGTATTTTTTATACTAGAAGTATAAATTGTCTTTTAATTTGAGTTTAATTTTATTGAACCATCACAAATTCAAAGCGTAAATCAATAATTAATCGATAGAATATAAATAGCTTGTAGACATTAAATTAATTTGAGCTGAAAATAATAATGTAAAATGTTTATTTATTATAATTTATAGACCAGAATTATAAGATCAAATTTTTTGTTTCATAGCTTCGATCCAAGTTCCATATCTACAAGCTCTGATGTAAACAGCAGGTAATGATGAATCCACAGAAACAAATGAAACGATTCCAACAATTTTTCGTCCCATCATTATTGGACTTCCTCCATTGCCCTGATAAATTTGTCAAGAAAAGTACATTTAAATATTTAAAAAAAATATATAATTATTTGTGTCGAATATATTTATTACCGAAGTTACTTTTGCTGCTGGACTACGAGGTATGGAACAGTGCTGATATTTATTCAAAGTATCTCTCCCATAGTATTTTTTCATGCACTTTTGAGGTGACAATGATATAATAGATATTAGCTGGAGAAATCTTGACATGATACCAGTAATTGGGCTAACACCCCAGCCCGTTAGGTGAAAACCATTATAATTCCCCGTTCTTTGTGCCAGCATAGCTTTATTACGTTCATGAGAAAATTCTATGAACGATGACAACCTAAGAATTGCTGAAAGATGAAAACAATAATTTATTCGAAAATAATATTTAATTAGAAATAATTTATATTTTTATTTGTAAACCTAAATCGTTGACCCAATTTCTTCGTGGTTTGTATTTTTCATGAACTATAACATAAGCAACTTCATAAATTTTCCAATAAACAGTGACATCTTCTTTTTTGAGATCATTTGTTCCACATAATATTCTAATATTGCCATACACAACATTATTTTCAGCTAAAACACAACTTGCACTTGTCAATACGTGATGTTGGGAAATAATTACACCTCCACATAGATGATAGTTTCGATATTGTAATGATACTTGGTGTGGATGCCTATAAGCACTAACAATTTTTCCACCATAAATTTCTTTCGGTGCTTTTCCATGAACAACTATTTGAACCCATGAAAAATTATGATATCATCATGAAAAATGAAAGACTTTTGGCTGTTATATAAAACTTACCGTAAATTAAAATACCAAAATATATTATTTGCTTTAAGCTAATTGTTAAATGCATTATGAATAATTTTTCACTTGTATTATTACAAATTTATTTATAAAAACAAAAAAAATTTTCAGCTACTGAAAGAATGACGTGTCTATTAAACGTTCCATGTTACTCTATACACGTAATTCTATCTGGATAGAATAACATTTAATCTGTTATCTTTTTGTGTGTAGAACAAGCAACATTTGATAATAAAAATATACCATTCTGTATAGTTTTAAACAAAAAAAAATAATATTTTTTAATTCAACAGAAATGTTTTCCTTCGACACGTGTAAAGTGAACACTTAAAAATATACCCAATAGAATTAATCAGAATTAATTATTTTTCATAAATTAAATTTGCAATAAAAAAAAAAGAAAAAAATAAATTAAAAATTCATCAACAATATAATGATTATTTTAACAAAAAAATATTAATTTTTTTGTTTGATTATTGTCATCTCTAAGCGATCAAATAATGCAAATAATTTTTAACAATATAACAAATTTTTTATCTATTATAAATAATTGTCTATGAAAATAATAATAAATTCAATTTCAAAATTTATTTACTTTACTCACGTTTAATTATAACTAATGTTTTTCTGTGTTTTTTTTCGTTCCAATTTGTCATTCAGACTGCGCCCAAATATATCCTTTGCTGAGTCATCAACCCACCAACAGTAGGTGTGTTTAATTACGAAAAAAATTATTAGTAATAGAAGTAGCTTATATAACAAATATTTAAATATAAATTTAATTAATTTTTCATAATATATATTTATTACCTCATTATTATAATTTTTCTGGTTCAGCTAAAGCAGCAAAGAAAGTGAAAAAAAATCAGCTGAAAATTTTCATGTTTTTTCTAGCCTCCAGGTGAGTATTAAAACCTAAAAATAAATAAGTAAAAACTATTTAAAAAGTTCATTAAATATTGTCGGCTGATTTTACAGATGGCTGAATAAATAAAAAAAAATAAATATTTATAAAAATTAATAGTTGCAAACATAATGTAACCACTCATCTAAAACTCGTTGAGTCGTGCAGCGTCTTTTCAAATATTTTGTATATTATTTTTGCATCACCGTTGACTTGTGGGCCCTTTGATACACATATTAGCCCTTTAATAGTCTACATTGCTATGGGCGTTACATTTCTTAGTAAATATATATTGAAACGAGGGTAAAATATTAACTTGGGGGTCGTTTTTTTATGCAAGACAGACACCAAAGTCAACATGTGTTGTAAATTAGGACCACCAGTCGTACTTAAAGTAGTAAAAAAAAAAAGCCCCAAGGCTTTGACCAATTCAAGAATCAAATTTAACACGCGTGCCACATGCTTCTTATAAATTTTTGCCATCTTATTCATTGTCATAAGTCTTGTAAAATATTTGAAAAATAAAAAAATATTAATAAAATAACCCTACGACATATTTCATGCGTAAAAATTTAATATATGCTCAATGCACTCTTGAGAGCTCTCAAACTTATTTTTTATTTTTTTTTGTAAAGAAATGAGTCAAGTCAGCGGAAACGCCAATACGGTTGACGATTTTTTATAATAAATTTGTATTTAAACATCCGTAGGAGGTCCCGAAGATAATAAAAAGAAAAATATAATTTTTATCCGGTCAAAATTAATCAGACAAAATATGGTAAAAATATATATTTTACTTGAACATATAGTTGAGTAATTATATTGTATTTTTTTTTATTTTCATAATGTTTTTTTAATAGATGAAAGGTTCAGATCATTGGGGTCATTTAAATTCATCGAGTAGGTAGTTGGCATTCCCACGCTTCTTACTGCATCCAATAATGCTGCATCAACTTTCGTTTCTTAAATGATATTTTCCATGTTGCAAAATACTCTTACAGTCAACGTTATTATATAAATGCCATACACCCAATTTACAACACAACATTATTATCAAATGACGGTTTGATTCACATTAACACCTGACAGGATATAATTTTTTTTTTAGCCAATATTAATCATCATTAGTTCAACAAAATAAAGTTTATATTTATTTTTAACTCAGCCAGTATTTATCTATCAATATGATGATTATTGATTAGCTTAATTAGATGAATATCAAAGTCATTTTAATTGTCAAAAGACAACATTGTCATAGTTAATAAAATTTATCATAATCTATTTGTGTACAAACAAAATAGTCAAACAAATATATCAAACACCTGCTCTTAAAAGAAACACCTGACATATGCATCATCACTGCGGATGATTATTTTTATTTTTTTACTCAACATGTTTATTATCTTATATATATTGGCTATTAATAAACCGTTATCTATCAATGAATTGCTAAAATAAAAAAGTCAATATAATGATGATGATAAATATATATTTTCCTCTTGAACGTATCGATTAGTATTTTTTTTTAATAACGTCTTCCAGATATTTGTGAGTAGTTTCCTTGATTCCAGCATGATACCTCACATCTTGGTCGATAAAATGGATTATTACATTGTGAACAATCAACAGCAACTGGTTGCTGAACACAAGGCCAATTTGTTAGACATCCACCAATTGGACCAAGACCAAGACCAAGGCTAAATGTTAATTGTGGTACCAGTTGGATTTGTGGTATCAGACCATATCCACCTGCTAAACCTGGTGTTCCTGGTGTCAATCCTGGGCTACTTGGATATCCAGGTGTTTCTGGATAGCCTGGTACATTAACTGGTGGTCTTGAGTCCGTATAATTTTTATTTCCTTCGTTATTCTTTTCATTATCTCTGTCATTTGGCATATGATTATGAATGATATTATTAACATCAATATTTGTCGTTATATTTGGTACTTGATAATGATTGTCATCCTTTTTAGAATTACAATTACCATCGTTACTATCACCACAGTCTGTTTCGTATTGAACAATTCTTGTTTCTTTTGTTTTTTTCATACATCGTGTGTGACAATCATGAACGCATTGTGTTGATGTACAAAGATCTACTCCACAATCTTCATAGCATGTTTTTGGTCCACCTTGATTACAATAAACATTAATAAGTTTAAAATAAAATTATAATATTGACTATTGATTGTTAATGTTACTCAAGAATTTTTTTAAATTAATTTACCAGTTGAATTGTGGTGATCCCAGTGTCCATGAGCATGATGACGCTTCTGGCGTTTGAGGCATTTAATGTACGTTCGATAATCAAGATGTTGGCAATCAATTATTACTTTTTGTTCTTCATTAGCTGCTTGTGATTGATCAATATCATTTGATGCGAATATAAATGTCGTAAAATAAATTAATACAATGATGACAATGACACTTGACTCCATCGTTGAATGGCTCTCTTACAAGTTCTTTCAGACTCTTTATATATCTCACTGCAAATGATATTCTCTCATGTTAATGACCTGTCCCTTTTTTTTTTTTTTCATTTCTTTATCTTTAGTTTTGTTTTCTGTCATTTTAATTTTTTTATTTTTACCCTTTCTTCTAGATGAGTGTGTTTGTCCATGTGATATTACCTTGGATGTCGTGATATGGAGCAATGTACTTGGCTAATATTTCAACATGAATGTTTGTTTTTAGGGTAGATTTTTTGCCTTTTTTATTTTATGTTCTTATGCACATTTACAATCACTATATAGATGAACATATTTACACACTTTTTATCTTGTAAACAAACGTATACAATATTATTATTAGAAATTAAATTTTATTAAACTTAATTTTTCTACATTAATAACTGTATTGTTTTGTTGTTTAATTATATAAATTGGAAATAAAATAATATAGAATTGCCATAAATATAATATACTTTTGTATTTTTTTTTTAATAAATATCAATTGTAATTTTTATCAAAAACCGTTAGCATATATTTAACATGTCTGCGCTATATTTTACGTTTTTTAAAGAGGAAAAATTTAAAAAATAAAATGTTTCTTGTGAAGAAAACAAACACAAGGTTGAATTATCTATACAAAAAAATACGCACAATATGAAATGAAAATTATACGAGATATAAAAAATGCTTGCAAAAAACTTCCTTATTATACACTTCATGTGCCTGACATAATAAACAAAGTATATGTAACCTTAAATCACTGTTATTTATGAAAATAGTATTTCGTTTTATCTTCAACAAATTTATGCATTTTTTGAAGATTCTTATATTATTTTTGGGTCAATAATTTTCTGTGTTATGTTCTATGAATTTTGTTTTTATTTTTAGATTTTCTTAATTGCTAATTTATATTCAATACACAATTTGTGAAACATATTGTTCGTTACTGTGTCAACCATCCGGTGTTCCAATTTTTTGGTAATTAGTATTCTCAAATTGGTTTTATTTTTTAATCGACTTTTTTAAAAAAACATTTTGTTTTTTATAATTCAAAAATGTATTTAACAAAAAAAAATTACTAAACTTATTCCATTGATCTTTTCATCAACATAGTTTGAATTAAAAAAGCAAAAATCAATTAATTTAGTGTCAAAATCAAACGCAAAGTTCAAATGACTTGAAAATTTTACTGTAAATACTTTAAACGATTTAAAATAATTCAGTCAATTTAAAAAATCAATAATGTATATTTTTATAACAAAAAAAAATTAATCAACCAGATGCTTGTTACAATAAATTTGGTTCCATCAAGCAATTGGTTCCCGAATTAAACAAATCAATTAATAGAAAAAAAGAATGTAGATAAAAATGACAACGGGGATTTGAAAAAAAAAAGATATAACGGATACAAGAAACAAAGTGAAGATGTAGATGAAGATATGAAGAGTCTCACATGTTCGGGATGAAATAATTTCTATCCTTTCCTTCGAAACCGAGAAAAGCCGAAGTCAAATGAAACCTTTTACAAAACACCAGCCAAGTGACCACCACAAGGCCCCATTGAGGCCCACACAAACAAGTTCTTCAATGGCTGCCTCAATTTATTTAACTGAAAAAATTGACTCATCATCAATTGATAAACTGCTGATACATAAAATACTTAATGATAAAAAATCAGTTAGAAAATGTGTCAATATAATAATTATAATTGTCGTAAAACAAATTATATCGATCCGTTATTCGGTGAATTATTGTGGCTCGTGCAAAAATCAAATATCACTGCGTGCTTTGTATTTCCGGTGAAGAAAAAGAGACATGAAATTGTTGTTAAATACACTATACCATACTTGAGAAGTTGTGCGCACAGTTAGTGAGTGGCCCGTGTTCAGTTTAGATTTTGCTATTGCCAGTGCATGTCTATTTTGAAAAAAAAAATAAATTAAGTTTGAAAATATTCAAGGCGTGACAAGTATTTAATGCTGTCAATTGCGTGTTTATGAGCTTTGAATTGAGTCATTCAGCAGTCATCTCATCTGTGTTTTGTGAGAGCTGTGTTCGGTCCAAGCTCGTTAAAGATTTTCAGTTGAGAATCACTGATAGAGCAACAAGTGGATCTAACAATAGATAAAAATAGATAAAAACCTCATTTGTGTACTTGCCAGGTGTTGACAGAATATTATTGACTTTGTTTATTTATTTTTTTTAATTATTTAAACATTCCACATTGGCGAATTTAAAATACTATATGTCAATGAGCATATTATCTGTGTTGTTTATTTTTTTTTTCCTTTCAACACGTCATATGGAAACAGACACATGTGTACTTGAGTGTTGGATAATTGAATAATTGTCACAAGACTGAACGAGGGTGAGCAACAATATAATTATCAATGAAATTATTTTATTTATAAAATGAAATTATCATTGAAAATAATATAAAATTATATTTATTTATTTATAATAATCAAAATAAATATAAATATAATCAAGATAAAATACTTCAACAAGGAAACCAACCGAAACAAATTATGTTACTTTCATTTTTTTTTTTATTCTTCAATATGTTGTTGGATATTTTAGCTAGTAAAATATCCAAAGCTAGATAGAGTTTTTTTTCTATTGAAGAAAATATGTTTGGAATTAAAAAAATTTAATTAATTTATTGTCAAAGTGATTGGAGTTTGGTATAAATAAATTATTATGGCTGAAGAAATAGTTGATGCAGAAGCTTATTTATCACCATGGTACTCACGAGTATTTGAATATTTAAAAAATCGCAATAAAATTGGACCAGCTAAGATTGAATTACCAGATTGTGATTTTTTTATTGTTGGAGCTGGTAGAACAATTCGTGTTTTACGTAAAAATTCAAGAATAAATACAACATCATTGGCTGAACAGCTAAATTCATCAAATAATAATTGTCGTTGTTCATTTCGCCAGTCGTTAAATTTAACAAATAAAGATCGTTTCACTGCAACTGAAATAAATCGTATTAAAACAAATCTCAATGAAAATATTGATGATAGTGTGATAATAACTGATCAGCCAAAATTTGAAAATAATGATGTTTCAATGATCAAACGTAATTCAAATGATTTGGCAAATAAAAATAAAATAATAAAAGATTTAGAAAAATATATTGATGTTTTACTGGAAGAAGTTTTAAATGACACTGTTAAGTTTATGAATGATGCTGATACGACACTCAAACGAAGTCGTACAATATTAAAATCATCAAATGATGAAATTTGTAAAATAAATGAATCAATTGATTCAACAAAAAGTTCATTAGATATAAGCTTTGCATTTCCAGCTGATGATTTACAAGTTGAAGAAGAAAAATTAGGCGATGAAAAAAAACCAGAAGAGGAAGAAAAAAGCTATGTTAACAAAGCTTTTGATGGAACAACAAGTGATCCAGATTGTTTGAATTTTGATCTTAGTAAACCAATTAATAATCATCAAGTTAATATCGATTGTGTTGATTCTGGAATAAATAGTGTTGAGACTGTTGAATTACAATTAGAAACAGAACTCACACTGGAGCAATCATTGATGAGAATAATTGATGCAACATTTGGTCATGAACCATCAAGCAATTGGAATGATCTAGTCGTTGATGATTCAATTTGTAATAAAGAAAATAAAGATGAGCTAATAAATGACAGTATTAAACAACAAAAAAATAATTTAAATGATAATAAAATTATTGAACATGATTTGAATGAAATAATTTCAAGTAACAATACAAATGATTCATTGGATTTAATTTTAAATGATACAAATATTGATGTCAATAAATTTAAAAATTCAAGACTAAAATTAAATGATGATTCAAAAATATCAACAACCAATAAAAATGATTTACATAAAAAGGCAAATCCTGTTGTTGTATTGTGTGAAAAATTTACATCAGCCTGGACAGGATGTAGTGGTGGCAGTGGTGATAGTAAAACAACTGATAAATCAATTAAAACTAAAATAAAAAATGAGCCACTTGAAATGCGTGATTATCGTGCTGGTTGGAAAGGCTTTGAATCACCACCACCAAAAATTGAACGACCATTAAATGATTCAATTGTTTATAATAAAAATATTAAACCAACTATTGTGTTTATTCATGGATTTGGATCATCAGCTGATGTATTTGAATTACAAATTGAATACTTTACACAGCTTGGATATTGTTGTATTGCACCAGATATGTTAGGACATGGTATGAGTTCATCACCAAATAAATCACATGAATATCATTTTGATAAATTGTTAAATGATCTTGAATTGGTACTTCAACATTACGCTATCAGCCATGGAAAAAAATGCATTTTAATTGCACATAATTATGGGTAATTTATCAATCATTTTAAGCAATTATATTCTCTTAATTATCAACGTGTTTTCTCTTTTCTAATAATAATTATCGATCCATTAACAATCAATTCAAAAAAAAAAATATGAAATTTAGTTGAGTTAGTTATTGAGTAGTAATAAATGTCCAATCAACTTGTGATAAGTTATATTTTTGTACGTGACAATTGTGGCATATGTAGGACACATGCATGCTGGGTCAAAGTACCGTACATCATAATAGAATGTAATAAACGTGCCAAAATGTCCCACTATTAAACCAACAATACTTTCACAATGATAAATTTGAAATTAAAATAAATACTGTCATATTATTAGAGTCGTAATAATTCATCATCCTACATTGGATGATCCAATAAGGGTGGTTGTTGAGGTTTTAAAAAAATATTTATGTAGGTAGTTAACAGTATATTTGTGAAATCAACGACATTATTTAATTGTCGTCTTTGTTTTTATTAAAATTAACAAACCTATCCAAATTTAGAAAATAAATAATAGTCTGTTGTTTGTTTTTAGATGCAGTTTTGCAACAGCAATTGCATGTAAATATGAAAATTTTATTCATCAATTAGTATTAATATCCGGAGGTGGACCAACAATATTAACTCCACCAAGTAAAGAGGGTCCAGGTCATTGTTGTATGAGGGCAACATTATCACCATTATTAATGTGTGGTTTACGTAGGGATATCCTGTATTCACCAAGGGGTCGTCAACATCCCTATTGTGGCAATGAAACACAAGATCAATGGCCTTCTCATATGCCATTTATTTTAGATGGTATGAATTGGCCAGATGGAGATTATGTTTATCATCGACGTATATCAACACCAACACTACTTATTTATGGTCTCAGAGATAATATGGTATCACTTGTTCAAGAATGCCAAATGGAGAGGGTAATTATCATGTCAATTAATTAAATAAATTTTTTATTTTTTTAAATATTTCTATTGTTATATTTTATTCATTATTTACAGACAATGATGAAGGCATTTCTTGAGGTGTTACCTAATGCTGGACACATGCCAATGACAGAGTGTCCCGAGATGTGCAATCACATGATTAATTGCTTCATTGATTTGTGGAATAAAAATAAAAAATAATCATTTTTTCAACATAAAAAATTTAATATACAATTGAGGAGGTTTTTTTTTTTATGTTTTTTAAATATGATTATGTTAAAGTTTAATTAAAATGTTAAACAACAAGTTTAACAATTAATTTATCAGAAGAAAAAAAATGAATCTATTTATTTATGAAGTTTATATTCACTGCAGCGTATTTTTTTTTTTCATTATTATGTACCAAAGATGATTAATTTGTAATTAATAATAATTCATTGATTAAAAATTTATATTTAAATTCATTTTTAATGTTTATTTGTCGTTGTTATTTCAATTGTTTAATAGCCTTTGATTGAGTGGATTTTCTGGTGATTTCATCCATTCTTTTTTCAAAACTTGCTTCAGTTGACTGAGTCGTAATGTTGGATTTTGTTCTTTAATTATTGGCATCATTCGTTCTTCAAAACTTAGGTAAGCTGCCTTGACACGTTTTTCTGGATGACGATCAACCTCTGCGTCTTTTGTGCTGTAAAAAATAATTGTAATATTTTTATTTTTTACTTTTTTTTAGGGAATTTTAATTAAGTTCTGGTAAATATGAAGGAAACATAGTAAAATAATCAACGAAAAATCACTGAATATAAAGAAAAATTCCTTTTCACGATCCGTTTTTATAACTCACTGTATAATAGACTAAATGAAATTAAAATTCCCCCTGCAGGGAAACCACAGTTGCTTCAGCAACTGTATTAATAATTTTTTTGTTCTATTATTGATTTTTGTAACAAAAATTATTGTGATTATAAAAATTACCTGAGTACTGAGAGAGCTTCATCAATACCATGTGCAGTATCACCATCCAAAACAACACGATTTAAATTTTCTTCAATTGGTTTTTCAATTTCTTTTGTTTTCATGGCAATTTGATTACGTTTTTCAGTGGCTGCATTTATTTCAGCTCTTGTCACTTTAGATGCTAATTGTTTACCACCAACTTTAATTGTTGCCAATTCTTTTTCTAATAGAGCTTTTGATTCGGCTTTTTTTTCTAATTGTTGAAGTCGTTTTCGTTCCATTTCTTCCTACAAATTTATTATCGGTATATTAATGAGAAATTAATTAATTAAAACTCGTAATTGAGGAATTTATTTGACTTCATGTTCTTCGACATGTACATATAGACTTGAATAATAATTGTAAATAAATTTACCTGTTTTTGTTTTTTTTTAAGTAATTGTTTGTCATCATCTTGCCAGGCTTTATCTTCAGCAGCTTGATTTTTTTTAGATATTTCTGCCTCTTTAGCAGCAGCTTTTCTAGCTCTAGCAACAACAGCCTTGCTATTTTCTCCCACAAATTTTTTCGGCATATTTATATCTGTTGTAAAACAAATTTAAAATATGTTAATAATTAAAGTAGTTAAATGTTTTATAAGCTTTGCAATAAACGACAATGATCAAAGAGGTTATAAAAATGGGAATCACTTGATAAACAATACATGACAACAAGAAATTATCAATAATTTATTTAAATAAATAAACTTACAATTTGAAGATTTTTCGACGCAATTTGTTTAACCAACTACTCAATGTTTATCACCTATTTAACAATAACATTTTGAGTTAACAAAAACAGTTTTTAATTGTATTCTTTTGGAGCATTTTGGAGTAAAACATGAAAACCAAGGGACGAGCTTGAGACATCTATGAAATTCGAAGAGAACTCTGTAAATTATTACCATTCACAAATGAGTTTATTTTAATAATTTTTTCTGACGCTAGATACCACTTGTATATAAGCATTTTTAGAGTGGGTCTAAGCATTTTTTGGCATTCAGCCCCACGTATCTAACTTATATCTAATCATCATCTTATTTTGTAGTCTTTTTCAAGTACTCATGGCAAAAAATAGTATGCTTTACACGAGTGTAATGCTGATGACTCTTACAATTTTAAGGCTTTGCTGGTCGCACGCGCCTCGCTTCGCCTTAAAATCGTGCGAGTATCGTCAGCATTACACTCTAGTAAAGCAATACTATTATTTTTTATTATAACAGGTTTGTATTAACAAAGCCTTTCCACTAAATAATTTAATTTCGATTGAAGATATTTCTTCGATAAATCAGATTGTTTTTATTATGATTTAGAAGACAAAAAATTACTGTTTAACTTTGAATCATAATTCTCGTATCGTTGAGCTAGTTTATCCGTTAAATCATATCATAGAGTTACCATATTATGCAAAATACTATCTGGACATGTCCTCATTTAAGAACAAATGAGCCCTGATAATGTCTTTTTCGTATAAATTTTTTTAAATAATCTGATATTTTTATTGAAAATATTTCTCCGTGATTACTCCGATCACCTCAGTAGTAACTCCGAATTTTCTCCGAAATCTCTGACGAGCAAAAGTTTTTCCGACCGTTTCTTCAAAAGACTCGAGTGAAGAAATGTTCAAAAACATTTCTTTTACTTCTTTTCACTTTTCCCCAAGTTAAACTTTTAGAAAAGTGCGGAAAAGGATGACGCTGAAACTGGCATAGCGTCCGAACCAGGAACGTAGAAAGTTCAGTACCCCGAACAGTGAACTTTTATTTTTTTTAAACCATTCGGCAAAATTTTTTAACAGACTTTATAATGAAGGCTATTCAGATCTTTCGCAAGAATTTCAACCGTCTAACGCGTGTTTTAGGGGATGAAAATTGGTTTTAATTTATTTTCGCGGAATATTTGCTAGCTACCTCGATATTTTTTTTTAGGTTTCTTATTGAACATGATTGATTAATTTTCGCAGAAGGTTGAAATCACATTCAATAAGAAGTCTGTGAAGAAATATCGGGATAGCAGAACTTTTGTATATTCGAGAAATGACAATACAAGTTGTAATTAATTTATTCAACGGTTTTGCGATTGACTTGAGATCAAGTTTATAATAAGTCATAAATTCACGGTATTAATGGTCTGAGTGAAGATAATAAATGCGTCGTATTTGAATTACCTGACGATTTCTTGAAAACGATATTCAACAATTTAGAAGAAAAAATTAATCAAATCAAAATTCTTCTTTCTAATATTGCTAAACAATCTTTTCACGATTGTAGACAAGATAAATATTTGCTGCTTAATAAAGAGCTGAACGACAAATATTTTTTGATATCTTGATAATTCAATTTCATCATAAATATTTTATTCTATTATTATATTTTTTCAATATCATATTGGTGTGTTCAATTCATCTTACATTGATGACCTCGATGATGAATCAATAAAAATTCAATTACGTAAATGAAAAAATCTGCATTCAAGTTTCCGACCACGTCTTTCCCAAATCAGGAAAGTTGAATTGACTAAACTAGTCTTACAAAATTGCCAACATAATTATAAAATAAATAGCAAAAAAATTATCTTGTTTACTTCAATTATAATTAATTTCATGATGATTAAAATAAAATAACTCATATCCATGTAGTTAAATTATTTGGAGCACAAATGTGTGCTTTTTACTGTAGGAAAATGATGGAGATGATACAATGATATGTGATAAAGTTAAATAAATGAGACTGTGTGCAATGATGATGTGACTATACAGACAGGTAAATAGTCAGGTAAAGGGGTCTCCTATTGTGATTGGAGAAGGTGGATAGTAACTGTTGCAGGGGGGAGCGAAAGTGAAGCCGCGACCAAGAATGGCCAGGAGAGCTGAGAGGTAACACACAGCCAAGGCCTTCGCGGTATATTTCTCACACGTAACATCAACTCACGTCAAACCACGCGTTTATTTTTCCAGGTGTATTTTCTATCAATTTATTTTACAAATATTAAGATCATGTTTTTACAATTTTCATGAGTTTAAAAACGAATTAAGTTCAATATTATTCGTTTTATTTTTAGTGAATTAAGTGCAGTTTACTTTGAAAATATTGTGATGAATTTTTCGAGTTAATAATATTTAGAAAAATTTATATTAACATGACGAGCTGTGCCCTTCGAAAGTTGCAGTGATTCTCAAAATTCAAGTCATTATAAATTTTATAAAACTACTATTACAATATAGTGAAGAATTTATAATAAAAAAATCTTCTAACCAGTTTTGATATTATTTTTTACCAAGTATAGATGTTGATTAAAAAAAAAATTACTTCAAAGGAATGTTGATGTTGGCGACACAACTTTTGACAGCAAGATTTGTTTCTTTTTTAATTTTTCTTACATTACTGAGGTAATTCAGTGACGTAAGCAACATCTGATTTGTAAAAATAAATAAATTTATATAAAATACGAATCAAATATGACGAGAAAATTGAGTAAATTTTTAATTCTTTTTGATAATACAAATTTGTTGTATTTTCCTGGACATTTTTTATCAGGACGAGTACTTGTTGAACTCGATGATGAAGCATAGTAAGTATTTGTAATTACAAATTAAATTAACTGTTAAAAAGAAAAAATTTAAATTTAATTTTTGTTATTTTGAATGCGTGTTGTATGAGTATGAAATTTTATAAAAAAGAAACGAGGCTTTAATTAAATGTACGTGCAATGAATATAGATGTTTCGAATAATTTTATAAAAATTAATGAGACATTATACATTTTCTCAATATAATTACCATGACAAAACGCAATTATTGATTATTAAAAAGTGAAATTCGAAACAATGTAAAACTTGCATTAGAAAGTTTATAAAAATATATTAATTAATTAGTAAAAATAACAAGTTGAAAATATATTTTAAATTATGTTTACAGTGTATCTGGATTACATTTCCATGTGATTGGTGAGGGTGTTGTTCGTCTACGTAGTCATCGAGCTGAGAGAGTTTATGATAAAGAAAATTACATTGATTTTCGTATGCGTCTTCTTGGGGAGCCAGGTATGCCTTGAAAAAAAATGATTAAATAAACATGTGAATGATTTATAATATTGAACCAGGTGAAGGACCATCACTGCTATCACCAGGTATCCACAGTTTTCCTTTCAAATTAGGTTTACCACTTGGTTTGCCATCTACATTTTTGGGTAAACATGGATGGGTACAGTATTATTGCAAAGCTGCACTTCGTGAGCCAGGTGGTCTTACTCACAAAAATCAACAAGTATTTATTGTCATGAATCCTATTGACCTAAATTTAGAACCACCAATTCTTGCTGTGAGTATAACGCCTGAATGAATAATGAATTTGATAATAAAATTCATGTAATTAATAGTTGCTATGATGTTTTTTATTAGCAACCAGCTAGACTTGAAGTTGAGCAACGTGTTGGTGTATCATGTGTATCTGGTGGTCCTGTGTTTTGTAGAGTTAGCCTAGATCGTGGTGGTTATGTTCCTGGTGAAACGATTGGGATTTCAGCAACAGTTAGCAATCGAAGCAAAGTAAATAAATATATTTTGTTTATTTATGTTTAATTTTTCATATTATTTTTTGTATTTTAAGGTCACAATGAAGTCAACAAAGGCCTCACTTACAGAAACAATACAGTACATGTGTCGTGGTAAAGTACTTGCAAGTGAAACAAGAGAATTAGCAAGCGTATCACGTGGTAAAATACGACCTGGTGAAGGTGAAGAATGGCTTAATGAACAAATGTATGTACCACCACTTCCACCAACTAATTTACGAGGTTGTCATTTGATTAATGTTCTTTATCATGTTTATGTAAGTATTTACTCAAATATTATATTGTTGTGGAATGTTTATTGATAAATAAATTAATTTTTTGATCTTTGTGATGATAATAGTTTGTCATAAGCCCAAAAAGTTTGGATAAAGAAATAAAACTACAAATACCAATTGTCTTGGCAACTTATCCACTGAGACAAGAAGGAGCACCAGCTGGTACTGCTCCATCAAAAAGAGGTGCACATTATCCATCAACATTACCAATATTTAGACCTTGGCTTGATGATAAAGCTTTTCAAGTTCAAGAATAAATCATAATTTTAATAAAAATAATAATGCAAATAATTAAGATTAGAAAATTTTGTAGATATTTTTGAATGTTTTATTGAAAAATCACATAAACTGGTAAATAAAAAACCAGTTATTTAGGATCTGGTTATTAACAGTTTTATTAAAATTAACAACCAGTCAAAAAGTGTGATTAAATCAGTCAAAAGTCAGTTTTAAAATAGGAATAAAAAATTTTTCTGATAAATTATTGTATCATTGTAGTTTTAGGAATTAATAAACTGATGGTAAATATAACAAATATATTTTGTAATTTAAAAATACGTTTAATTAGATTAATAAATTCGGTAAACCATCGATTTTCTTCAACTTCGAGAACCCGGGTTCAAATCCCGAACTCAACCAATTACGTATGAGTTGAGCATCCATGTTATAACAATAATTATTGTGAATAATATAACGTTATCTTTCATATAAGCAAATAGTTTTGTTTTTTTTCTTTGAAAATACAAATAGAATGGAATAAAATGTACCAGAGAACATAGCGAATTCGGAATTCCACCATGTAACATAGTAGATTCAACTAACGCTATATAGATTTGAGTAATCAACAACAACATACATCGTATTTTTTCTAATTGAAATATTTTAAACTATTTTAGGATGGATAAAGTGTTAATTTTTACTACGTGCATCGTACATATTACTCTCTTTCCGAAAACGTTCTCGAGTACCAGAAAACATAGTAAAAAACTGTAATAATGATGCTTTTTTTACAGTAAAACGAATCATTTTTTTGACAGTGTAGTCATATCAATATATATATAACTCTATGAAATAAAATATTAAGAAGATTTATTGTGTATATTTGTGAAAAAAAATATATATATTTAATTAATTCAATTTTAATTGGGCACAACATCCAGAAGGCAAAAGAAGAGGGTTTGAAGAGAAATACGTGTGGCATTAAAAGAACTATATTTAATTGAAATTATCATTAATATTGGAATTAAAATTTCAATTATTAATAATTAATACTTAATTTTTTGCTGTTTAGAACATAAATGAATAAAAAGCAGAATTCATAACAGGTTACCTTAAAAAGGATCCCTTTATAGGGACGTAAGTAAGCTTCATGTTTACTTCAATTATAAAAATGAATATAAAATGTTGTTAAACAATATTACTTTCATTTTGTCTTAAGAAACAAACGGTTATACATATATGTAGCTTTGGCTGTTATCAATATTTAAATGAAACTTTAATTATCTTTGTTGGTAAAATATTAATGATTATTTTTTAATTAGTACCTTGACTCTTTTGTTATGAAAAGAAAGTTCTTCTTGATTGAACAATTGAGACAGGTGGAGTTAACATAAACATAAAAACTTGAGCCAAATTTTTTTTCTAAGCTTGAATATCTAAAATTTAATACATAAATTTAATATAATATACTAATATTAATATAAATAAATCAAACATTTTCCAAATTTACCTCATATTTTACATCAATATAGTTTTCCTTTTTAATGGTTTTTCTTCAAATGTCGTAATTTTAAAAAATCTAGAAAAGATAGGCACTGCTTTTCGACTCTTCTGATAGTTTTCTTCAGCTGACATTAAGGAAGTAAAATCGACATATATGAAATATAATAGAGAAGATTTATTGTGTATTTTTGAACAAAATTATATATACATATTTAATTACTTGAATTTTAATTGAGCATGACATCCAAAAGGAAAAAAAAGGCTGGAATAAAATACCTGTGACATTTAAACAACTATATTTAATTATAATTACAAATATGTTTCATGTTTTTCAAAATTATGAAAATATATATGCATAAATTATTGTCTATTAAATACTTTTATTAACTTATTGTGTCTTTAAAAAAAAATAATTGTATATACTGTCATTAGTGTTTGAATAAATCTTTAATTATTTTTTTGTGTAAATTATTTACAATTTTTTTTTAATTGGTAGCTTTACCCTTTTTTCTATGAAAAGAAATTCTATTCTTGATTCAACAATTATTGTGACAGGTAGTTGTAGACATAAAAACTTGAATCAAATTTTTTTTAAGAATTTTTGAAGCTTTTGAGATCTGAGAAATAAACTATGATAGTTCATCGGCTAAATACAGCGTTTCTAAAAATTATCGGTGTTTGGAATCCAACAAAAGACAGATTGTACATTTTTAAATTTTACAAAATAAGTTTGACAATATTAATTTTCATATTTATAATGGCGCAATTCGTTACAATGATGAATAAAAATACAGAGAAAATTTGGAATAATCTTAGAGTTCGTGCAATAGGATTAGCCATGTTAATGGGGTTACTAAAACGACTTAACATAAATTATCAACAAGCAAATATAACTGAACTTATTGAAACAGTAAAAAATGTAAAACCATTTAAAATCCAAAATCAGAGTGAAAAAAAAATTCAAAGTTCTTATCATCGTTTTTCCATGTGAGTTAAAACCAATAATTAAATTATTTATGATCAAATAAAACGTAATTTAAATGTAATTATGTTTTTCTGGGCCGAAAAAAAAATATTTCTTAAATTACAGGTTGGTAAGTTTAATACAGTTTTTAATTACTGCTACTGGATTGATTTTATATTTGAGAAGAGAACTAATGTCCCACACATTTCCAGTTGTTCCATTTGGTACTGGAATACTTATTGAAATATCAAATCGATATATTTACAATTTGATCTCATACACTCAAATAGTAGTATTTCTTGTTGGAATACTGATGAATGTTGCTTATAACATTCTTTTTTTCACAATGATAATGATTATTTGTAGCCAAGTTGACATTCTGAAACACAGATATCGAATAATAGTAGAAAATCTAAAAATGAATTACCGAGATGATCGAAATATCGATAATGATAAATTACTTATTGAAAAAAAAATCATTAGTGATTTTGTTGATAATCATTTGGAAGTTTTGGACTTATCTAAAAAAATTTGTGGCATTTTTTCAACGATTATTTTTATACAATATGGATACAGCACTATTGGATTGTGTTTATCGTCTTATGCTATATCGAAAGTAGTTATTTTATCAGATGAATTTTTGTCTCATTTAATTGCATTTGTCTTATTTGCTATGGAAATATCTTTCATTTGTTATATATCAAATAAAATGAAGACTCAAGTAATATATCAAAAAAATATTTACATTCATAATTTGATCATTTATTTCTGTTTATTTAAAAAGGCTTGTTTTTTCTTAGTACGAAGAACTTCATGATGTAATTTATGATGTTGACTGGACGATATTCGATAACACCACTAAAAAATCAATGATGATATTGATGATGAAAATACGTGAGCCATTTATTTTGAAATGTGGTAAATTATTTGAACCATCGAGAGAATCTTTGTTGACTGTATGTACAATGATGATATATTTATTTTCCTTACTGGTGAAATAATTAATACTTTTTCTTTCCAGATATTCAAATTATCATATTCAATATTCAGTGTGTTACGTGAGGTGTAAATCAATGAATTATTTGATCCTGTTTTTTCTCGAATTCTAAATGTTTTAGTGAAACTTTAAATGTACTAAATTGTATTCAACTGATATTAAAATTGAAATGTTTTGAAATTGAAAAATAATTATATTTGTGTTGGAATATTACCTGTTTGTTCAAACATTTTTATTCCAGCAAGTGTCATATAATTCTACAATCTTTTGAAACTTGTATTAATGAAAGAACTTTCCCCTGTTGATTTTAAAATTTTATTATTCCTAATATCTGTTCATTGAAAACGTTTAATTTCAATTATAGAATTTACACGTTCACTTAAATTTTCTATCAATTTTTATGTTATCTAATTTAGAAATATTTATTGGAAACAAGAATAATACAAAAACCAAAGAGAAATAATTAATATTTGTTTTGTTTAGGAATTTTTAAAAGGTCGTTAGTTACGCTGTTTAATTATTCTCATTTCCATCGAAGGAAATTATAAAACAGGTGGTTATAGAAAATTTATGAAAAAATAATCCATCAGGACGACTCGAAAATAAAATAATTATACTTTTGTTTAATTATTGTGCCTTGAAAAAATCATATTTACATATATAATTATACAGGTGAATGCGGGGCAAAATAGTGCAACCAAACAAAAATTAGGTGTTCCATTTTGCCCGGCATTCCCCTATATACATAGTGTCAGCTGTTATTATTGTTGAAATGAAACTTTAATTAATTTGTTTTTTTTACGTTAAATTAATGAATAATTTTAACATATATGTATAAGAAAATCGTTTAAATATTGATAATAATTTTCCAACAAGTAGCTTTATTCTTTTGTTATAAGAATTCTTCAGAAATTTCATTCTTGATTGAACAGTTGTGACAGGTAGTTGTAGACATAAAAACTTGAGTCGAATTTTTTTAAATTTTCAAAGCTCTTGACATCTGAGAAAGCAACTATGATAGTTCATTGGCTAAATACAACGCTTCTTAAAATTATCGGTGTTTGGAATCCAACAAAAGACAGATTGCATATTTTCAAATTTTACAAAATAAGTTGGACGGGATTAATTTTTATATTAATGATAGCTCAATTCGTCACAACGATGAATAAAAATACGGAGAAAATTTGGAATAATCGTGCATCTCGTGCAATAGGATTAGTCATGTTAATGGGATTAATAAAAGGATTGAACGTAAGTTGTGAGCAAGAAAATATAACTGAACTCATTGAAAGAGTGAGAAATGTGAAACCATTTAAGATCCTGAATCGAAGTGAAAAAAAAATTCAAGATTCTTATCATAGATTTGTTATGTAAGTTAAAACTAACGATGAAATTGATCACAAATAAATCAAATGTAGTTTTTTTGAAATTATGTAACCTCAAACGAACAAATTGCTTGAATTACAGGTTTTTAGCTTCGATATATACATTAATTTGTGCTACTGGAATTATTTTATATTTACAAAAAGAATTTAATTCCCACTCATTGCCAATACTTCCATTTGGCACTGGAATACTTGTTAAAATATCAAACCGATATATTTATAATTTGGTATCATGGATTCAACTAGTAATATGCTTCGTAGGAGGATTAGTCGTAGTATGTTATGATGTTCTTTACCTCACAATGATGATGATCACTTGTAGCCAAGTTGACATATTGAAATGCAGATATAAAATAATGGTAGAAAATCTGAAGATAAATTATCAAAATAATAATAAAGATAACTTGATTATTGAAAAGAAGATCATTACAGATTTTGTTGATAATCATTTGGAAGTTTTGGAGTTATCTAGAAAAATTTGTGGTATTTTTTCAACAGTTACGTTTGTGCATTATGCATACAGTACCTTTGCACTGTGTTTGTCTTCTTATGATATGTCAGAGGCTATTTTTTTAACAGAGGAATTTTTATCTCATTTCATTGCATTTGCAGTATTTGCTACTCAAATATCTTTTATCTGTTTTATTTCGAATAAAATGAAGAATCAAGTAATTCATAAAAATAAAAAGTCCACATATTTATAATCAGGTTATTTAATTTTTGTATATTAAATAAGACTTTTTTTTTCAGTACGAAGAACTTCATGATGTAATTTATGATGTTGATTGGACGATTTTCAATAACAGTACTAAAAAATCAATACTGATATTGATGATGAAAACACATGAGCCATTTATTTTTAAATGTGGGAAATTATTTGAACCATCTAGGGAATCTCTATTGACTGTATGTACAAGTATTATATTTATTTTCCATTGAATCCATTATATTCGTAAAATAATTGATAATTCTTCTCTCCAGATATTGAAATTATCATATTCAATTTTCGGTGTGTTACGTGAGTTGTAACCTGATAAATTATGTCTCATCTATTAAAAATGAAAAAAAACAAAAATATATATGGCTTGTTCTACGTATAATTTAAATAAAAAAAATAAAATCGTCCAAAATTTTTTTTTTATTATTTAATGTTGAGTAAAACATACTATTTTTTATTATTTGTATTCGAGATGCATCAATTGTCAATATGTAGGACCAGAAAAGGGGGTCCGGGAAGGCTTGCACCCCAACTGAGAAAAAACAAGAAAGTTTTCAATGTTGAACTATAAAAATCAAACCTGTTGTTATTTTTTTATCAGCCCAAAAAAAACCGTCATTCATTGCAACTATTATTAGCTACATTCGTTAAATGAAACAATTAGCAAAAGATTTTATTACCAATGACATGTTGCATCAGTTATGGTTTAATAGAATGCCAATGCAGATCTAACCATTATTGGTAGCATTGTAAAATTTACTATGGTTTTCTAGCAAATAAAAAAAAATTATTCTCTCCGTGCAATTGATCTATTAATAGACTCCAAACGCAAACTTGCTGGTCGAAGCAAGTGGATTATAAACTATGTGATGATCTCGCTGCTGATAAAATTGATTCTATGAATAAAGTATGGCTTGAAACTCATGTAGATACATGAATAGCATATTGATGCATGCACACTTTGAATAATGGTGATGTTTATACCAAGTATCAGCAGTGATCATCTATTTTATAATTACAAAAATGACGAATACTTCAGGTTACATACTTGGTTAACCGAGTTTTGTTTGCTGACGTTGAAACTGAATTATATATTATTTTTATTAATAATTTGTACTTCCATACAAAGTTTTTTCAGTATTGGATGGCATCTGGTCACGTACAGTTAGAAAACAAAGTTTGTTGGAGGAAAAGGTTGTGGAAGTTGTTTCAGATAAATGTTGATAACATTTTGCAGTTGATGAACATGGATTATTTACGGAATAATAAAGTTCACTCATCAATTAAGCAGGGATATTTACCGAATCACTCGTCTTTATTGGACGATATCGACATCGAGCAACAAAGGAAATTTGAAAAAGTACGCTTAGTAAAAGTACCCTAACAAACATTGTTGAGGAACTGGATTTCGTGAGATCAAATGTAGGAATTAAATTCAATTCTGAGATATAAAGAACTTTGGAATTGCCAGGAATAAAAGTTTTTTTTTTCGAATATCAACTCGATTGATTGATTAGTTATTGATCGACTTCTAGCACAGATTTTAAAAGTTATAAATTGTTAGAGATGAAAATTCAGGGTTAAAAACAGTTAAAAAATGACGAGCAAAGCATTGAAATTCTGCTAAAATAGTATTAGTGTATACCTTTCACACTCTTACTTATAAAGATGCGGTAGTCAAGTTTAAAAATTTTAGAGGACTTAACGAGGCCTTAAACACGCGGTTGATTTGTTAAAATTATATACGTAAATTTATTGAAATTTTTTTACCGAAAGAAATAGATTCGGTGTTTTTTACTATGTTCGAAGGCCTATGATGTCTTATGAAGTTGCTAGTAGTTTTTGTGGGAATGGTCGTATCTATACAAACATTAACACCATTTCAGCCTTAAAATTTTTAAAATTTAAGTCGAGCAGAGTCATTCACTATGATGGATATTTCTATGAGTATATTCGCTTTTTGAGTTGAATTTATTTGTACAAAGTTTACTACTTTGCAGGAAAATGAGAGTTTCTGGAATATAATTAAACCAATTATTGCTGTCGCACAATTTTTTGGAAATTTTCCAATAAATGGTATTCGAAATTCAACACCAGATGAATATTTTTTTAAATTTTCATCATTTATTACGGTTTATTCAGTCATGATTATTTCACTTATTGGTATTACTATTGCTGCAACTTTGAAAGAAACGATTCATTCTACGAAAGGTGGAATTTTTCTGTTTAGTTCTGAATACTTTTGATTGTATAGACAAGATAAATGCTTCATTTTCCTATTTTTTTTTTCAGACAAATTCTTTCTAAAGTTCTCATATATCGTTTTTTATGGATACAATTTTTCAGTGCTACTTGTGATATTTTTTAAAACACCGAGTTGGATCAAACTACTCATAAATTGGCGACGTGTTGAAGAAAAATTGGACAAGTAAATATTTGTCAAATTTGATTTTATTCTTTCTTTGGTTTTTTTATATTTTTATCAACTAATTTCTGAAAAAAAAAAAACATTATTTAAAATTTATTAATTTATTAATCGAAGCCACTATAATAGCTACTAATGATTAAAAAATTTCTTTCTTATAAAATGTTTGTGCATATTTAGCTTTTTTAGCTTTCACCAAAAAAAATTTCGTCTACAGTTCAAACTACGAACAATTACACTAATTGGATTTTTTTTTGCTTTGATCGAGCATATGTACAGTTATAAAAACTCAGTAGCTCAAATATCAGCAAAAAATTATTGCATTTTAATGGGTGAAAGATATTTATCACTTTTTGGTCTCCTCGATGGCTCATCGAACAGTTAAGTGTGTTGATAAGAAGCTCTTTTAACGGATTATTAATCCATTTTCTATTTCACAACAGATTATAAAATCCTTGTGGGAATAATTGGTTCCATTATACGTACCATGGCGACATTTACTTGGAACTTTTGCGATCTTTTAATTATATTAGTACAAAAAAGACACCATAAAATTATTAAATATCACCAGATACGTATTTCGACAGTTGATACTTTCAATTATCATTTTTCAGGCATCACTCGGACTTGCAGAAAGATACAAACATCTCAATGAAGTTGTCCGTTTTAAAATTTCGAACAATTCATCAAAAAGAGTGAATTGGCGGAGGATGAAAAATAATTATGTTATAATGAATGAACTCGTCAAAGAAGCAGACAATGTTCTTTCACCGCTGATATTATTATCATTTTGCATGAATGTCTATCGAATTTGCGTACATACATCGGAAGCAATAAGGTATTTGTCAATCAATTATGCCTTTTTATACAGAATAATAATACATTACAGATGAATATTTGATAATTATTTTAGATCCATTACAACTGAATCAAAGATCCCAATGTATTTTTTTTTTACTCTGTTTTATGTGATTTTTCGAACAATGGCAGTTGTGTTGTCTATAGCCGAAATTAATGTTGAAAGTAATTCTGCATTATTGATATTTACTCGTTGTCATCCATCAGTTTTCATAATTGAGGTTCGTTGATATCCTTTACGCCATATACTGCATTCAGAAAATGCAAATTCGTCCCTCAATTAGTCGATAATAGTTATTATTATTTTTTCTAAAGGTTTTATGGATGCAACAGCAAATGACAATTGATAAAGTTTCATTTACGGCGATGAAGTTTTTTCCAATTACTCGCAAATTTATATTGACTGTAAACATACATATATGCATGCACAAAAGCTATTTCTATTGAATGTTTATCGCATTGGTTTTAGATTGCTGGGACAGTTATTACCTATGAAATCGTTTATATGCAGCTTCGAATGCATAATTAGAATCTGCGATAATCTGGTAAGCAGTTATGTGGTTTATCAGTTTCTGTATCACAATATTCCAACAATCGAACTCTGGTAGAAATCTAAGTCAATTTCCGACAGTCAACAAAGTTGACGACAAAGTAAATGGTTTTTTTTTTAATTTACAAATCATATTTGTCTATATTTACGCAACAGATGGAGTCAAGTTTAAAATATTTTCAACGGTTGAAACTAATTCTATGCAGCAAAAATATATTCAACTCTTGACTTTTTTCATACCACATCTTTTTGTAATTGAAAATAAAGTAGCTACAAAATTAGTACACTCACAATAATTATTGTTGACGATTTCGAATACTTGACGTTCCTTTCGTAAAAAAAAAAAAATCAATATTTGTTCCGTTCAGGATTTTATAAAAGGTAGTTTGTCAAGCTACTCAACTATTTTTATTACATCGAGGGAAATTATGAAGCAGGTGGTTTATCAAAAATTTATAAAATAATAATCCATCAGGACGACTGGAAAATAAAATAATTACTTATATTTAACTACTGTGCCATAAAAAAAAAACATAATTATATACAATTGGATAGCTTCAGCTGTTATCAATGTTAAAATGAAACTTGAATTATTATTGTTTTAACGTTAGATTAATAAATAATCTCAACATATATCTATGAAAGTCGTTAAGATATTAATGATGATTTTTTAATTAGTATAGCTCTTTTTCTGTGTTTTTCAAAAGAAATTTCGTTCTGGACTAAACACTTGTGACAGGTAGTCATAAAAAGAGAAACCTCAATTTTTTTTCCAACTTTCAAAGCACTTGACATTTGAAAAAATTAAAAACATGCAAATTCATCGGTGGAATACAATGATTCTCAGAATAATCGGTGTTTGGAAACCATTTAAAGACAAATATTATATTTTCCGAAAAAATTTCTTTCTTGTTGATTTCACAATGTATTTACTGTCAATACCCTTATCGAAAAATTTTTATTCTTTCAACTGTTAGCAAGTATACATATGAAATTGATAATTTTTTTTTCTGTTATCGATGTATATAAAATCAAACTATTCAACTGTATTTATCATTATATTCGAATATTCGGTATATGTTTTCCATGGGAATTTGCAACAGGTCGTTAGTCAAACTTATTTATTATTTTGATTGAAAGTGAATAATGGAGTAGGAGGTTTATAAAAAATTTCCAAAACAACGAATTAGAAGGAAAAGTTAAACCAAAAATAATGACTGTGATTTAGCTATTGCGTCATTTGAAAAAAAAAAAAAAAATATAGTTTCAACTTTTATCGACGTGAAAATCAAATTAAAATCTTTTTTTTTCATTTGATTTATAAACAACTTTCTCTTACGTTCATGTACGACATGTGTCGTTATTTTTTTTGGTTCTTTTTATAAAAAAGAACTTCATTTGCAAACCATGCAAGTTCATCAGTTGAATTCGATAGTTCTAAAAGTTATTGGAGTTTGGAAACCGAAAAAAGACAGATTTTATATTTTCAAATTTTACCAGATAAGTTTGACGATGTTAATTTTCATACTTATGATGGCTCAATTTGTCACGATGATAAATAAAAATACACAGAAAATTTGGAATCATCATAAAGTCTTTGGACTGGGACTGGTCACGTTAATGGGATTGATAAAACGACTGAACGTAACTCGTCAACAAAAAAAGATAACTCAACTTATTGAAACAGTGAAAAATGAGGAACCATTTAAAATCGAAAATCAAAGTGAAAAAAATATTCAAGATTCTTATAATCGTTTTTCAAAGTAAGTTGGAGTCAATAAACACAATAATTATAGGAAACAAACTGAACTATAAAAAAATAACTTGAATTTTAGGTTTATAGCTTTGATACTCACTTTGATTTCTGCTACTGGGATGATTTTATATTTACAAAAAGAATTTAGCTCCCATACATTGCCAACTCTTCCATTTGCCACGGGATTACTTGTTGAAATATCAAATCGATTTGTTTACAAATTAGTATCGAACATTCAAATGGTAATATGCCTTGCAGGAATGGTGATAATAGTTGTTTATAATATGCTTTTCCTCACAATGATGACGATTATTTGTTGCCAAGTTGATATATTAATATGCAGATATAAAATGATGATGAAAAATCTAAAAATTACTCAAAACATTCGTCAGAAAATTAATAAAAATCATCTAATTATGGAGAAGAAAATTGTCAGTGATTTTGTCAATAACCATTTAGAAGTATTGAAGTTATCTAAGAAAATTTGTGGCATTTTTTCAACACTTACCTTTATGCAGTATGCATACAGCACCATTGGACTGTGTTTATCGTCTTATGATATATCGAAAGCTATTTTGTCATCAAATGAATTTTTATCTCATTCAATTGCATTTGTATTATTTGCTATTGAAATATCTCTGATTTGTTATCTATCGAATAAAATGAAAAATCAAGTAATTAAAAAGAAAAAAATATTTAAATTCATAATCAGATCATTTATTTCTGTATATTTGATTAGATTTGTTTTTTTCTTAGTACGAAGAACTTCATGATGTAATTTATAATGTTGACTGGACGATATTGATGATGAAAACACGTGAGCCCTTCATTTTTAAATGTGGGAAATTATTTGAACCATCCAGGGAATCTCTATTGACTGTATGTACAAATATTATAGTTGTTTTTTATCTAATAATATTAATAATTTTCCTTTCCAGATATTTAAATTATCATATTCAATTTTTAGTGTAGTACGTGAGTTGTAGATTGATGAATTAGTAATTATTTATTTTAGTAATTTTCAATCGTTGTGATATTCAAATGTGGACAACTGTAATTATCATTGAAATTAATATTAAAACTTTTTTGTTTTGATGTCTGTTGTGAGAAATAAAAAATAAATCATTCACATATTGTAATATTAACTGTTTGTCAAAGACACCTTTTTGTCCAACAAATGCGTTGGATTTGACAATCTTCTTAATTTATATATTTAAAGAGTAATTTTTCCATGTAGATTTGAAATTATTCCATTGCCATGTTGATTGATTGTGTAGTATCAATGTTCTCTAAAGTTTTTGGTATTTGGAAAAAAAAGACTCATATTATATTTATAAGTATCATAAATTTCATGTGTATACTTAGGGTCATTCGATTAAAACATCAATATCATATTAAACGAGCAACTTAATGATTGTAATTTATTTTATGGAAAATTATAGAGCAGGTGATTCAATTAAAACAGAAAAAGAAGTGAATTTTGAAACTTTACATTTCACCCTTTCGAAAAAATAATTATACCTTCAACTGTAATCGACGTATAAACGAAAATTTACTATTTTTTTTTTACATGAAGTTGATAAATAATTTTGACATACACCCACTTTATTATGTGCTTTTTAATTTCATTTGAAAAAGAAGAAACCAGTCATTCTTCATAAAACTAGTGCGAGAAGTAGTGATATTCGAACCAAAAAAAAACATGCAAGTTCATCAATTTAATTCAAAGTTTCTTAAAATTATCGGTGTTTGGAAACCACAAAAGGATAAATTTTATATTTTTAAATTTTACCAGCTAAGCTTGACAATATTAATTTTTATATTTATGATATCCCAATTTATTACATTGATCAATAAAAATACACAAAAAATTTGGAATCATCATAAAGTGTTCGGAATGGGACTGGCCACGTTAATGGGATTCATTAAACGAATAAACGTAATTTCTCAACAAGAAAATATAACCGAACTTATTGAAACTGTCAAAAATTTTGAACCATTCAAATCCAAAAATCAAAGCGAAAAGAATATCCAAGATTCTTATCATCGTTTTTTAAAGTAAGTTGTAATCAATAAACAAAATAATTATAGGACACAAACTGGACCATAAAAAATAACTTGAATTACAGGTTTGTAACTTTAATAACTACTTTAATTTCTGCTACTGGAACGATTTTATATTTACAAAAAGAATTCAATTCCCATACATTGCCAATTCTTCCGTTTGGCACTGGAATACTTGTTGAAATATCAAATCGATTCATTTACAATTTAATATCATGGGTTCAAATAGCAGTGAGCCTTGTAGGAATACTCATATTAATTTCTTACAATGTGCTTTTCCTTACAATGATGAGTACTATTTGTTGCCAAGTTGATTTATTAAAATGCAGATATAAAATGATGGTGAAAAATATAAAAATTACCCAAAACATTCATCAGAAAGCTAATAAGGATAATTTAATTATGGAAAAGAAAATTATCAATGGTTTCGTTAATGACCATTCAGGAGTTTTGGAGTTATCTAAAAAAATTTGTGGCATTTTTTCGACAGTTACATTTATGCAGTATGCATACAGTACCATTGGACTGTGTTTATCATCGTATTCTATGTCAAAAACTATTCTTTCATCAAATGAATTTTTATCTCATTCAATTGCATTTGTATTATTTGCTATTGAAATATCTCTTATTTGTTACATATCAAATAAAATGAAGGATCAAGTAATTCATAAAAACAATATTCACATTTACAGGCAGATTATTTATTTTTGTATATTTAATGAGATTTTTTTTTTCTCAGTACGAAGAACTACATGATGTATTTTATGATGTTGATTGGACGATTTTCGATAAGAGTACTAAAAAATCAATGATGATATTGATGATAAAAACACGTGAGCCATTTATTTTTAAATGTGGGAAATTATTTGAACCATCCAGGGAATCTCTATTGACTGTATGTACAACAATCACAGTTTTTTTTTATTTGATGAAGTGTATATTGTAAAATAATTGATAATTTTCCTTTCTAGATATTTAAATTATCATATTCAATTTTCAGTGTAGTACGTGAGTTGTAAATCGATGAATTATAATATCAATCTTTTTCATTAATTCCAATTGTTTTAGTGAAGTTTTACATACACTAAAATTTACCCGACTGAAATTCTTTTGTATTGATTTATGTTGTGAAAAATAAAAAAACACTTATTCTTGAATTAAAATGTAAATTGTTTGTTCAAATATTCTATTTAAGCACTTGTCATCGAATTTTACAATCATTTGAAACTTTTATTGATGAAAGAATTCTTTCTTGTTGATTTTAAAATATATTTATTCTTTAAAACCTTATAAAAAAATTATTATTCTTCCAACTGTTAGCAAGTATCCATGAAAAATTAATAATTTTTATATGTGTTATCGATGTATATAAAATCGAACCATTCAAATGTAATTATCATTAATATTTACATTCAAATTTCGCGCTTTCGAATGTGTTTTAAAAATTAAAAACAAAATATATTTATTATTTATATAAAATATATATATATATATTACATAAAACTACAAAAAAAATCGATCTATGCTTTCCCTAGGAATTTGTGAAAGCTCGTGAGTCGAGCTAATTTGATTTTTTTCTTTCAAGGTAAATTATGGAGTAGGTGATTTATAAAAAATTTATAAAATAACAATTTATAAAGAAAATTCAAATCAAAGATAATGACTTTGATTTAGATATTGCGTCTTTGAAAAAAAAAAATAATACATGTTAAACTTCAACTTTTCCATTAGACTTATAATCGACTTCAACATACGTTCACGTACGATAATTTAAAAATAAAATTTATTTAAGCAAGCTTAAAAGGTAATAATAAAAATAAGTACGATAAATATATTTAAAGTCTGTGAATTTGTGATAAATTAAAATTTTATAAAAAATATATTTTTTCAATTTTCGAAGATCAAGAAAAAAAAAAAGATGCAAATTCATCAGTTGAATTCGGTGTTTCTGCAAATTATTGGTATTTGGAAGCCAAAAAAGGATAGATTTTATATTTTCAAATTATACAATGTAAGTTTGACATTATTAATTTTCATATTTATGATGGCTCAATTCGTCATAATGATGAATAAAGATACAGAGATGATTTGGAGTCATGATGAAGCCATGAGAACAGGGATAGTCGCGTTAATGGGATTAATTAAACGAATAAACGCAATATATCAACAAAAAAATATAACTGAACTTATTGAAACTGTCGAAAATTTTGAACCATTCAAATCCAAAAATCAAAGTGAAAAGAATATCCAAGATTCTTATCATCGTTTTTCAAAGTAAGTTGAAATCAATAAACAAAGTAATTATTGGACACAAACTGGTTTATAAGAAAATAACTTGAATTGCAGGTTTATAGCTTCAATAATTACTTTAATTTCTGCTACTGGAACGATTTTATATTTACAAAAAGAGTTCAATACCCACACATTTCCGATTCTTCCATTCGGCACTGGAATACTTGTTGAAATATCAAATCGATTCATTTACAATTTGATATCATGGACTCTAATAACAGTGAGCTTTGTAGGAATACTCATAATAGTTTCTTACAATATGCTTTTCGTCACAATGATGATGATTATTTGTTGCCAAGTTGATTTATTAAAATGCAGATATAAAACGATGGTGACAAATATAAAAATTACTCAAAACATTCATTCAAAAGCTAATAAGAATAATTTAATTATGGAGAAAAAAATGATTAATGATTTCGTTCATAACCATTCAGAAGTATTGGAGTTATCTAAGAAAATTTGTGGCATTTTTTCAACAATTACCTTTATGCAGTATTCATACAGTACCATTGGACTATGTTTATCATCGTATACTATGTCAAGAACTATTTTTTTATCAGATGAATTTTTGTCTCAATCGATTATATTCGTATTATTTGCTATTGAAATATCTTCTATTTGTTACATATCAAATAAAATGAAGACTCAAGTAATTTGAAACAAATCATCTACTTTCACAGTCAGATTATTTATTTTTGTATATTTCATATGACTTTTTTTTTATATTGATGATGAAAACACGTGAGCCCTTCATTTTTAAATGTGGGAAATTATTTGAACCATCCAGGGAATCTCTATTGACTGTATGTACAAATATTATATTTATTTTCCATTTGGTACAGTATACTGTTAGAGTAATTAATAATTTTCCATTTCAGATATTCAAACTGTCATATTCAATTTTTAGTGTAGTTCGTGAGCTCTAGATTGATAGATTATTTCATTCTTTTTTTTGAATTAAAACAAGAAGACAAAGTCCCCTAGGAATTGTAAAATATCTCTAAAAAGCTTTCAAAAAAAATTCAACAATTACCATTATTATAACTTACATTATTATTAATAAATAACGTTAATATAAATTTATTATATTTTTAATTGATTTTCTATTATTTATATTTTTGCGCCGACAATTCGTGTCATGCGCAGATAAAGTCCGAACAGATTAGAAGTTGGAACGCATCCTTTTTTAATGTATGAAACCAATGTAAAGTGCCTTTATAATGCCCTAGACTTGTCACTTGGCAGTTGGCACTTGTCAATGGCATTATTATTTACCACTATCTAAACTTCAAAGTCACTTTATACTGACTGAATCAACACGTAAACACAATGGCTAACGTAAAATTAAGTCAAAAAGAGTATTTAAAAAAGTATTTAAGTTCTGGTGATGATTTAAAAAAGAAAAGGAAAAAAAAGGTGAAAATTGGTGTTAAAACGTAAGTATTGTTGAGATATAACTCGAATATATATTGTAGCATTGAAACGAACGTAAATGTATTTTAGGCTATGTTTACTATTTACTCCAATAAAGTTTTCTGTATTGTTAATTAGAATTAAATTTATTATTACAGCGTTAACATTATTGATGATGACATTGACATAAATTCAATACGACCAGTTGAAGATGGTGAATTTGATATACTGAATCCATCCGAAGAAGCACCACAAATTGTTGGTATCATTGATGAAAGAGGACCAGTTGATTTTGCTGATGCACGACGTTGGAAAATAATTGCTGATGATGGTGAAGGTAACGTTGCTGTTAGTAGTAGTCAAAACAAACCAGACAATCTAGAAAATGATCATAAACAAGTTAAAAAAAATAAAAGAAATGATGATTTGTCACCTGTTAGAAAATCAAAGACTAAAAAGAAAAGAAAATCTAAAAAAAGTACAAAGAAAGAATCAAGCAGTTCAAGTTCTTCAAGCTCAAGCTCATCATCTGATTCATCAGATGATGAAAGAATAAATGATAAAAGAAAATCTAAATTGAATAAAAAGAAACAAAGTGATGATTCTGATTTGAGTCCACCAAGGAGGTCTAGGCCTACAAGTAACAAATCGAAAAATGCATCAGACTCTGATATGAGTCTACCAAGAAAAAATAGAAACAACAATAATAAAAATGAAGGCTCAGACTCTGATCTCAGTCCACCTAGAAGACCAAGTTCTAGAGACTCGAAGTATCAAAAAAATAATAGACAAAACAATAATAAAAATGAAGGCTCAGACTCTGATCTCAGTCCTCCTAGAAGGCGAAATTCTAGAGACTCGAGATATCCAAAAAATAATAAAAATGAAGGCTCAGACTCTGAGACTCTGATCTCAGTCCTCCTAGAAGGCAAGATTCTAGAGACTCGAGGTATCCAAAAAATAATAAAAATAAAGGCTCAGACTCTGATCTCAGTCCTCCAAGAAGACAAGATTCTAGAGACTCGAGGTATTCAAAAAATAATAATAGAAAATCTGAATTTACAAAAGAAAGATCCGATTCAGACCTGAGTCCACCTCGAAGACAAGATCCAACAAACTCAAGGCATTCTAACAGTAACAATGACAGACAACCCAATTCAAATAAACGAAGAAGATCTCCTCGAAGATCATCAAGATGGGATGATGAGCCTAGATCCCCGAAACAAAGATCATCAAGTCCAAAACATGATAAAAAAATGAAGAAAACACTTGATGGTAAAACAGCTGGTTTACAAAATGCTCATGATTTGAGAGAGGAATTATTGTCTCTCAAACGTCGAGAAGCTGAATCATTTAACAAGGTAAATAAATATTAAATTTTTGATTTTTAACCGACTAATTTATTAATAATGATTGATTTAATTTATAGCTAAGTGCAAATGCAACTGGAGCTTGTCAAGCACCAGTTTTTCGTGATAAAAAAACTGGAAGAAGACGTGATTTTGCTGCAGAAGCATTGGAAAAGAGAGAAAAAGAAAAACGCCAAGAAGAAATTGATGAAAAATACGCCAAATGGGGCAAAGGGTTTGTATATTTTTCAATTTATCAATAACTAATTTTTCTATAAATAAATCACAGCTGTTTTTAATATTAACTTGTAATTTAACAGATTGAAACAAGTCGAGGATCGTACAGAACAATTACATCAAGACGCCTATGAAATGAATAAGCCAATGGCAAGATATGCTGATGATGCTGATCTTGATGCTCATCAACGTGCTATTTTACATGCTGATGATCCAATGTTGGAGTACGTCAAGGAAAAACAAATCAAAGAAGGCAAAAGACAACCAGATAAACCAACATTTCAAGGTTCATACTTGCCAAATCGTTTTGGCATTAGACCTGGTTGTCGATGGGACGGTGTTGACAGAAGTAATGGCTATGAAAAACGTTGGTTTGAGGCTAGAAATGCACGTACTGCTGTTGAGGAAGAGGCATACAAGTGGAGTATTGCTGATATGTAAAAATTACCATAAAAAAAGTAATAAAAATATTCTCTTTTAAATTAACTCTATCTGTGATTGTATTTTTTTTTTAAATTAATATATTTTTATTCAGTGATTTTCATTTTTCTTGCAGATGCACTCTTTGTGTTGTAGATATAATTAATCTTTGGCACTTTGACACAGTGTCAAAGGACAGAGAGAAGAAAAAAAATATGAAAACTCGTTAAAATACGAAAGTCACTGGAGTTTCGATCGCTTTATTTCATCTCTTTTTCTCTTAGTGATGCTGCGTTTGTGGTAAATATTTTTGTATACACTTTGATACATATACACCTGCGTGTACATCTATCTATGTTCATAACTATGATAAATATAAATATACAGTTGAAAGGATTGAATATATATCGACGCAGGCAGTCGCGACGCAAGGGCAGGGTCGTCGACGGCAAGTAACTCAGTACGCCTCGTAACGTCGTTGACGAAACAGTTTGTTATTCCAATGTAGAATAGCACCTCAGTAGTTTACCGGTAGTTCCAATAATACCATCAATATTATTCACGTGGTAATTTTAATTTAATTTATATTTTTATTTCTACAATTTTTACTATTAAAAAACATAGAAAAATAATAAATTTATGCCTTTTTATAAATAATAAAAATTAATTAATATTTTTTAATTACAAAATACGTCCATTTAAAATAACAACGAGTTCAATTGACTGATAAATTATTTTTAATAATGTTGTTTGTACTTTTTTTTGATAATTTAAAATAAATAAACAAATATATTTTCATAAATACGACTGAATTATTTGGACATGTTAGATATTTTTTATTCTAACAAGTGTTGATAAGAAATTGAGTGTAGACCTGCTTCGAGGTGAAGAACTGATAAATAAAAAATATAAAATAAACAACAACAAACGATAAGAAAAGTCGCTAATCATGGGATGCAACACGAGCAAAGAAAGTGTGCAGCCAGCAGAGGAAGAAGCTAAAGAGGACATGAAAAATAGTGGTAAGATTTATATTTCACATAAATATTTTCCTCATTATTATTTTTATTTATTAAATTTAATATGAGCGTAAAAAATTTTCATTTGTTTAACACTGTGGATAATTGTTAATTAATTTTTTAGAGTAAAAAATTATTTACGTAGTTTTTAAAGCCACAAAACATAAATTTATCTAATAAATAACGTTTTGCGTTAGATCCATGTGATAATTTGCAAATGAAAAATATTTTTTATTAGAAAATTAAACTGACAAATGGATTTTTTATTTGTTTATTTATTATTATCATAAATTTGTAGTTTTATTTTTTATGTTTTTCAAGTATTTTTAACGTTGATAGGCAATCAACTTGTACTTTTAAAGTTTATTAATTTGTTTTTGTTAACTTGAGGTTTTTTATTGTTTAAAAAAAAATATACATCAAATGAATTCTACAAATTTTATTGAATGAATTTCAAGTCGCACATAAGATTGTTGTATAATGCAGTTGTTCATCAACGGTCACTTCCGTCATGTCGACATTCACGAATAGATTAGTTCTGAATATAGCTGTCTTAGCAATTTTTTAGACACTATTTTAAAGTCATTGCTATGAAAAAAATACAGAAAAAATAATCAGTATAAAATAAAAATCCAAAGAAATATTTCAAAAATAAATACAAGAAATTTCATAGAAATTAAAAATATTTTTATTTATTTAGTTTTTATTAACGAATTTCCATCATTTTATTTATTTTTTTTTTTAATTTCATTTTGCGATATTTTTGATTTATTTTATTTAACTTTCAACAATCGATGCGTGGAAAAAAAAAAGCTCAGTCATCTTGAATGAAATTTAATTATTCAAATGAATAAATATTCACGATATATTTGCTGCCAACAACTTTTGTTTACAACGAAATACAATGAATTTAACGTGAGCTAATAATAAATAAT
>JAPYYR010000295.1:0-35674 GCA_030523065.1 Aphidius colemani | reverse complement strand
GAAAAAATACATCAAAATAGATAATTATTCGGGCTTTCATTTAAGCCCAAAAAATCAAAAATTTAATAACGGGAAATATCCTTTACTTTCGACCTTAAGAAGAACCAGGCGTGATTAAGGATAAAATTTTGTCAACAACGGAGACTTGATGTATATCAAAGATAGATTTTCTCTTTGCCTTTTTGGTATCATAGCTTTTTGAATTTTAAAAATAAACCAAATGGAAAGTTAGTATAATGAAAATTGGTGTCAATTTAGAATACTCAACTCTTTTTTGTAAAAAAAACTGTTTTTTTTTTTTTTTTTTATGTGATATCACATCTTTTTGTGTAGAGTTTTTCATTACATAAATTTTTTTTTTTTTTCGGTTATCTTCACTATTCAAAGAATTTGAATCTTTAATTTTTTCTTCCAAGTATTATTCCCTATTATCTACTGCCAAAGTACTTTAAGGGTTATGCCGAGAATACAAATAATAACGTTCCTCACTGCAGTCAATATGTAAACACGAAAAGATGGAACGAAGAAAGTGGGCAAAATATTTGGTATATAGTAAGTACTTGTCGAAAGTCTTATCAAGATAAACTAGTTGGTCTTATTTCCGATGCATGTAATTGTTTAAATTTTCATTGACGCAGAACTCGGTCAATTTATAAAGCTGGCCTAAAACCTTTGTCAAGTACTTCATAATTTTTTGTCTGATACGTTAACGGGCGATGGTTCAGGGGGGTAACGCACTAGATTCAAAATTTTAGAAGGTTTAGATAGGTTTAGATCAGGCAGGGGTTTGAGTCCCGATACGGGTAAGTATAAAAAAAAATAAACTACAATTAATTCTATACGTGTAAAATTAATAAGTCCTAAAAAAAAAAACAAAAAAAAAATAATTTTGAAGTGAAACTTCTCATCGTAGGGTAGTAACAGAAAAAGAATGTTTGGCTATGTAACGCTCGGTAGAGCGCAGTAAAGTGAGGGGACGGAATTGCTCAAAACAGGCAAGCGAGCCTATGCCCATAAAACTCATAACAGCGTGTGACTGAGTGGTTATGAGTAAGAAAGAAGATATTCGTGAAATGAATGTGTGTGTTCATGTGCGTTGCCTACTGTATCCCGCTTGCACTAATGTGCACTATATATTTGACTTTGAATCTAGTGATAGCTATTTTTTAGATTTTTTCTTTGTAAAATTTTTCTAATGGAAGATATCATTGTCACAGAACTCAAATTTTGTTCTCGATCTAATGAATAGTTGTTTCGATTTGCCGTCGTTTGTAACGTTGACTATTTTTTGATTTTCATGTTTTTCCAAAAAAAATTATCTGTATAGCTACGTCTCAACTCTATAGTCAATTGTTTTTATAAACTCATTTTTTCAATTGAATTTTTATTGATTACTGTGGGCAAATGACTAACGGTTATGACGTAGCTACATGATAATTTTTGAATGGAATAATTTTTACGGAAAAATTAGCGTTTCTTTTGCATCTCAATCCTCAACCATATGTCTATAAAAACTTTTTTTTTAATTGGATTAGTTTATTAATTACTGAGAGACAAATGGCTGAGGTTGAGGAAAAGCCTAAATGTTAATTTTCCGGGGCAAATTGTTTCATTAAAAAAATTAACTATGTAGCTACATCTCAACCCTTAGTCATTTGTTCTCATACATTTATTTTTTCAATTGAATTTTTATTGATTACTGTAGACAAATGACTGGAGATAGAACGTAGCTGCAGAGGTAGTTTGGAAAAAATTATTTCATTAGCTATTATTTATGTAGCTACGTCTTAACCTCTTAGCTATTTGGCATTATAAATTATTTTTTTATGTAATTATTAAATTAAATTTTTATTACAAACGGCTGAGGGTTAAGAGATAAGAGACCTTATGTTAACAAAATTTACAAATAGATCGACCATGTAAAAATGGAACAGCCTTTTGAAATTGTGTCTTTCAGGATAAAGAGATTTTACTGGCCTTAAAAATTTCAACACCGGCTATTACAAAATAAAATAATGATGTTCGATATTAAAGTAACTTTTGTTTATTTTTAAACGATCATAAATAAAACGTAATTCTTCTGTTGATTGCTCAACCATTGAAATTCACGTCTGCAGCCATGTAGACTAAAACAGTGAAATTTTATGGTCAAGGTGTTCACAAGTCGTTTTTTTCTATGCTATCTCGTTTATTTTGAAAAAAACGGTTCAACCATAGAAACTGGCGTACGTACTGCTTAACCATAGAACTTATGTTTTGTCGACCGATCAGTTTCTGGTCAGGCTTCTTGCTCTGAATCTGATATGAATGCAAGCTTCCTGATTCATTTTGGATCAGAACCTGACTTGGATTTCTACTCGGGGTAGCCAAGAATATGATCCTGAAATCTTATTTGAACTTAACCACTTGTTTCAACAGGTTGATACATTTGAGTACAGACTGTTGAGGGAAACTGAATTTCGGCAATCGATCACCAATCGATATGCTGAAAAAAGTGACTTCCAAACTTTGAACATGAAGAATGATCGAAACTTAAGCGTTCTTCTCACACCACCTCAAATCCGACAGAAACCAAGAAATTCGAAACTCATGGAAGGCTCTGAAGCAGTCTTTATTGGCACGATTTATGCAAACCCAACAGCTCAAGTAAGTAAATGAAAGATACGAGTTTACAATATCTAATAATCATTAATTAGGTATATTCAGTATGTTCAGTGTATTGAAGTTGACCAATCGAAATCAAGCACCGAAAATTACTATCATTATGGCGTCTAAGTCCACATGTTTGAAATTACCAACCGTTGCCCACCAACAAATACTTTTGTAAGCAAATTCGATGAATGACAGTTCAACACACACACACACACACACACACACACACACACAAATAATTATCAATTTCACATTGAAAGATAAATATGTTGAACAATAAAATAGTGATTGAGAAATTAATCACGTAGGTGATTAGTAAATTTATATTGAAAAATAGTCATGTTGAATAATAAGAAAATTAATTAGGAAGATAATCACTTATTGGAATCATTGAATTAATCACGTAAGTTTATTATTCAACTGATTATTTTTCAATGTAAATTTACTAATCACTTACATATTTATAGGTCAACATTATAGTTCAACATATTTATTTTTCAATTGAAAATCAAACGTAAATTGATTTAGTAAGTGATATTGGGTTATTTTTTTATGATAAGTGTGTGTGTGTGTGTGTGTGTGTCGAACTGTCATTCATCGAATTTGCTTACAAAAGTATTTGCGATGCAGCTCTATCTTGTGTTTAAATTTTGGTGGGTAACGGTTGGTAATGGTAGGTAATTTCAAACATGTGGATTTAGATGCCATAATGATAATAATTTTCGACGCTTGATTCTGATTGGTCAACTTCAAATCACTCAGGCACAAAGCATCGTAGACACAAAGTCAAAAAACATTTACTATCTGAAATTTTATGCAGAATCTCGTAGTATATGCTGCATGCGCCATTTACGAGACACCCTGTATACTGACTGCTTTTTAATTCAAAATAAACATGTTTAACACCCAAATTTATATAGTAGACAGACGTGGAAGCGTTTTAGCGACATTATAAACTTATCCCTCGGTCTTCTTATAAATATCTTGAAAAAAAGTTATTAAATAATTATTTTTGCATAATGAAAATTGATAACTATCATCGGGTTTGATTTTCAAAGTATATAAAAATTCTATTTCTGGGATATCATGTGTAGAAAGACTTAATTTTACATATATAAATAAAACTAGGCTGGTTTGTATTTCTTGAAAATAATTTAACACCAAGCAAATTGATATTTAAATATAAATAAATTGATAGCAATAATTTTAATATATGTTAAATCTCAAGTTTACTTGCACATTTGATTCACACAAAAAAAGTAATTCTCGTTTTGATTGAAATTTAATATGAAGGGAGTACTTCCACCGATTAGTTCTTTTACCGATTTTCTTTTCTTTAGACATATACACGGAAAAAATTTATTGTCGATATTACTATACTTATACAGCTATACTATACTGTACAGGTATTGTTGAGTTATTATCATAAAGTATAGTGAGTTTAACTTTAAATATAATTAACATTACTATACTGTATTGTAAATATGATCATACTGGTACAGCTGTTCATTTATACATTATAAAATTAATTTATTTAAAAAAAAAAAAATTTTTATTTAGTAAATTATTTCAATTAGTTGCTTAGATAACAGAAAATACTCAAAAACGGTTCTTACCGATTTTATGAAAAATTAATATGCCAAAATTGCTATAATTCAGAAAGTTATCAAAAATGAAAAACTAAAGTCCGGACTGGATCAGTGTTTAGGCTATCATGAGCTCATTTCTACTCCGGTAGTTTCCACCGGAAATAAAAGAATAGGATATGTGAGAAATTTTCCTTGGTGACTTGGTCAATTATTCTCGCCATGCTGTTAGAGAATCGATCACAAAATATTCTGAAACTTATTTACATAATTACATATTTTATGCTCTTTGTTAAAAGGAAGGTTATTTTTGTCAACAGAATTTTTTGTTGTAATCAAGATAAAAAAAGCATTATTGAATATAATAAATGATTGCTGTCGTTCTAAAACTGAGCAACGGTCAATAACTAGGGCTCGTGAAATTATCAAATATTTATGTTCTCAATTTTTGGTTTACCTCAAAAAAATATTTTTCCAGATAACGTGGTTCAAAGATGGTCAAAAAGTTCAAGAATCACAGCGGGTTGAAATGAGTTATTCGAATCAACAATCTACCCTTCGGATAAGAGGGACGACCCACGCAGACTCCGGTTATTATACACTACTAGCTGAAAATCCTCAAGGTTGCACTGTCAGTTCTGCTTTTTTGGCAATCGAATCCACTGACGTAGTTGATAATGTTCAGCCCAAATACAGTCGCGAAGATGTTATAAAAAAAATTGAAACGTCCGAAAGCCTTGATGCTGGCAAAGCTTTGGCACCGAATTTTATTCACGTTTCAACCAACCGTGAAGTAAGAGAAGGGACAATGACAAGATTTGACTGCCGAGTTACGGGCAGACCCTATCCAGAAGTTACATGGTTTCTCAATGGGTTTCTGGTTTCGAATGACGCTACTCATAAAGTTCTTGTCAATGAAAGTGGTAGCCATTCGTTAATGATAACAAATGTGACGAAATCAGATGGAGGTACTTTGACCTGTCTTGCTCAAAACAAAGCGGGTGAAACTTCTTTTCAGTGTCATATTCACGTTATGGGACAAGAACAAGTTGTTGCGCCAAAATTTGTCGAACGCTTCACTACAACAAATGTCAAGGAAGGAGAACCAGTTTGTTTTAATGCAAGAGCTGTAGGTACACCAGTGCCCCGGATAACATGGCAAAAAGTAAGATTCAATAAAGTTTATCATGACTTGTTTTTTGATTTACCCAATGAATTTTTTTATTGCGACTAATACATGGATGTAATAATATATGTATGCACATACATCAGAAATACTTTGATATTTTATTCACATTTAATCAAAGTACGTTGAACAATAATATTTATTTTAAAAAAATTAATAATGATGATGATAATAATAGGATTTTTATTTATCTATTATTTTACCTATAAAATTATCAAAAATAATAATTTAAACAATTTCAAAAAACATATGGCTACATCAGAAAAACAAAGTATTTCGGATGTAGCTACATGGAAGGTTATTTCACACATGTGGATAAAGATGCCATAATGATAATGATAATGATAATGATAGTTCACGACGCTCGATCCTGATCGGTCAACTTAAAACGTCAATAGCTCAGGCATAAAGCGTCGTAGACACAAAATAAAAGAAGATTTACCATCTAAAATCTTTCGCGGAATCTCGTAATATACCCACAATGAGCGACCTACCGGAAATCCTGTATATCAAAGTATAACCAACGAAATGTTTTTTTGTTCAAACTTGATTTATTTATCAAATCGAAGTAGAACTTTGAAGATAAAATTTATTGTTAATTAATAATTAAAAAAAAATATTCTAAAAGAAAAAAAAATTAATTTATATGCATATGTTAAAAAAATATTGTATTTATAACGAAAAAAAAAAAAAATCTATTTTTATTTATTTTATATTTTTACGGCTGAGACTAGATGAGACTCTGATTTTTTTTACCCAAGACGAGGCCGAAAAAGGACTGTTGCTTCGATCATTTTTCGAGACCGAGACAAGATTTGATCAAATCTCGTCTCGTCTCATCTCGTGTGCATTTCTAACACTTGTGATAAAGCACTGGTGTATGCCTTATCTGTGATAGTGTGTATAATAATTTGGTTATTTTAATTTTTTTGAACTTTCACGAATCAACTTTTCCATATTTATAATTTTTTATGAAGATATTTGTTATTGACAGAGTTTTTCCATATAAGTAAAATAACATGGATAAGTTGACGTCGACCTTTTTTAAACTTACTTTTTCATAATCTCTCTGTTAAATATAAAAAAAAAAGTTGTTTGAATTCTCGATTGATCAATACAGAAACTTTCTATTAAAATCGATAGAGAATCTCATTTATCTATTTCAGAGGCAAAAAACTTGAACTATAAACCAATAATAAAAAATTTTCATAATTGGTCATGTTGATATATAAACTCCTCAAATGTTAGGATCATAAAGTATAAAAAGTTGGGTTTGTAGAAGATCAAAAAGTATCTTTCACATTACGATAATACGTTTTTTGACGATTTTTAACAGACTTCTTAATTTCAAAAAATCGTTCAGCAGAAATTCTGACTGAAAATATAATTTTGACACTTTTCTAACATGAAGTACTGAAACTTGTCAATTGTCAATTGTCAATGACAACCACAGATTATATTAAGCATTATATCATGACCAATATTGTAAAAAAAATTATGCTTATATTATGATAGAATTCGATGAAAATGTGAAAATAGAAAAACAATCACAGAAAACAAATGAATTCACTTTAATCAACGTTTTTTAAACAGTTCTTAGAATTCGTTTGTTTGAAAAATTATAACATGTTTAAAATGTCAATCGGTGGCTAAACTTCATAACAATACAACACAATACTCTATTGATACCAGATCAATCTATTAGCTCTATGTTCCTCACTCTTACATATTGATTTGAAAAATTATAACCTTACAGGATGGTGTTCCTATTTCATCTTGTTATGGTACTACTATAACAGCAGATAATACTGGGTCTTCCAGTCTTGAGATCTCATGTGCTAAATTAACAGATGCATCTTGGTACCAGTGCACAGCTCAAAACGTAGCTGGTTCAACTGCTACCCGGGCTAGACTTTTCGTCAACACACCAAAAGCTGCTGTAGTCGAACCAAGACGCTTAAATTTACCTCGACCGACACGAGTTATTGAACCAGAGTGAGTTACAGTTTTTTCTCTTTCTTTTTTAATAATTATTATTGTTTGAACTATACGAGGAGATTGCTGTCATAGACCTACATCTGGACCCGAAGTCATTTATTTGAAACACATCGAGCGAGCCAAGCCCAGTTTGCCTTCAATTGAAAATGATAAAACTTATCATCCTCCACGATTTATTGTACCGTTTATCGACGTTCATCAAATCGAAGGTGGACGAATACATTTAGAAGCAAAAATTGAACCATCAGGAGATCCAACCTTGAGAGTCGAATGGTCCGTAAACGGAAAACCTTTAGGAGCAAGTGAGTTTTATTATTCGTTCTTGTCATCATATAATCAACTGACTCAGTTGAGCAATTATTAAAAAAAAAAGTACTTTATTTAGTTCAGAAGAAAAAACTGCGGATTTTATTACACTGATACTATTGAAATCTAAATATACTCATTCTTAGGTGCTCGAGTGACTAGTCTTCTCCGATTTGGCTATATATCATTGGATTTACTCAACTCAGTGCTTCAGGATAATGGAAAGTACGTTTGTCGTGTGACAAGTTCTACAGGAGTAGCAGAATCACATAGCATTGTTTCTGTAACTTGTAAGTCATGAGAAAGCAAATAAAACGTGGTAACGTTTTTTGGGGCCTGTAACTCACATTACTCATTAGTGTATACTCATATAGCTAAGAAAAGTTTTGATACTCTAGCTAGGGCTGTATTTAATTTTACCGTTTTGTCTTGATGTAATTAATATCATAGGTTACAGATTGCTTTAGAACTTATTAGAATCCTAGGTAAGTCATAACACAAAATTGACATACAGACTTTGCTTAATAACTTTTATGTTTTGGATCTTTGTAATACTTCATTGTATTATAAAAGGTAAACTAGTACCTGAAAGAAGAAAAAAGACAAATTATTTATCGTGAAAGGATCCTGATCACGATCAAATCAAGAAAATGTATTCAGGGTGTGTTAAAGGATCCGATCAGGAAAACAGATAAAAAATATAACTTTATTTACTTAAATCATCATGATAAGATTTCAGTGAAGAGTGAATCGGGTAAACCCTATAAAGTTAATTAAAATCCAAATAGGATCGAATCAGAATATCTTATTCAGCTTGAAGTAAGGCAACTTAGACTAGCCTGGATCAGGATTTAAGGTAAACTAGGGTTACGTTGAACGTTTATTCATAAAGATGATGTAATTGAATACGGCCCTGCCAGAATATTGAAGATTTATATATACAATCGATAACTCCAGCCAAGACCTCAATCAACGTTTAACAGTTTTTTATCATTCCGTTCCTACTTGTTGTTCGTTCTATATGATTTATTACATGTAATTTTTCAAGCACCATCAATGAATGAGAAATGCAGTTCGAATCCAAATAGATTGCAGTACATTCAGCAACTCGAAGACTGCTCTGAATACCAAAAACAGGAGAGTATAATTGAATTCTCTACACAAAGCCCTGTATTTATCCGGAAACTACAAGAACTCAACGGAGTTGAAGAAGGAAAAAATGCACACTTCGAAGGACAGCTGGTTCCTGTGAGCGATCCTACGATGAAAGTAGAGTGGTACAAAGATGGCGATCCTATAATAGCTAGTAAATACCCTTTTTCGATTTGTTTCTTCTGTTGAATGTTCTTTTATTATATTATTCATGATTCAAAAAAATATAATCTTGAATAGGCTCAAGAATATCAACTATTTTCAATTTTGGATACATCTCACTGAATATTATGCATCTTAGAGCAGAAGATGTGGGTACATACACAGCACGAGCAATAAATCACTTAGGTGAAGCGATTAGTACAGCTCCACTCACCATTAGTGGTAAGTAATAAAATGTCAATAATGCAATATGTACTCAAATTTCATTTCTCAATTTGAATTCAATAGTACGTTCTTGTGTAACGAATGATCTTAAAATTGCTGAGCAGCAGAAATCCATTGACTCTGCTGTAGAGCTTAAGTCTCATCAACGATCGATACAACAAAGAGACTTGAATGCACAGAATGAAGAAATAGTACCACCAAAGTTTAAATCCATAATTTTAGATCAAACCGGTATCCGTGAAGGTGGTTTTGCTCATTTTGAAGCGCGGTTAGAACCCATAGGGGATGCAAATCTTCATGTTGAATGGTTGAAAAACAGTATTCCTATTGAAGCAAGTGAGTAGAGTCCATATATTTCAGGTGAGGTTTTTGAACAAGGTGATTATTATTATCTATTTTAAAATCCAGGTTCTAGAATCACCACGTTTTTTAATTTCGGCTATGTCGCTTTGACTCTGAAGTACGTAACGATTCACGACGTAGGTATATACACATGTCGAGCGTACAATAAATTTGGAGAAGATCAAACAACTGCCCAATTGACCGTGATGAGTAACGATCATGTAATCTATGACAGCCACCATCCATCAGGTTTACAAAAGATTCAGCACTTAGAAGATTCCTCTCAATTTTCCCGCCAAGTGAAAGAAGAATGTCTAATTTCACAGAAACCACGTTTCTTGGGACATTTAAAGGGTACGAATAAGATCATTGAGGGGCAAAGAGCTCACTTCGAAGTGCGCGTTGAACCTCAGAATGATTTAAGTATGAAAGTTGAATGGTATTATGATGGGAAACCTATCACAGCTGCTAATAGAATACAAACTTTTTATGATTTTGGTTATGCTGCCATCGACATTCTCCAAGTGCAACTTAGAGATGCAGGAACTTATTCAATCATTGCAAAAAATATTTCTGGTGAAGCGAAAATTTCAGCTACAATGTCGGTTGAAGCTCATTCAGAAATTGATACAAATAATCGAAACATTGTTTCTTATGAAAAAAAAATGGATTTTGACAAAAAAAAACTTGCTGACTTACAACTTACTGAGGACACGTCTAAATCTAAGCCTAAGTTTACACAAACTCTAAAAGAGTTAGGTTCCGTATCTGAAGGAAAAAATATTCATTTTGAATGTCGATTGGAGCCTATGGGTGACCCGTCGATGAGAGTGGAATGGTTTAAAAATAACCAACCTGTAACTATTGGATCTCGATTCAAAACTTATTACGATTTTGGTTACGTTGCGCTGGACATCATTCATGCGACTTGTGCTGATTCTGGAGAATATACTGTAAGAGCAACAAATCAACTCGGGACAGCTCAATCATCTGCAAAAGTTCAAGTTACAGGCAAGTCGGGTGTCATCACGAATACTGGAAATGAATACTCACTAGAACAAATTCGGCTGTTAGAAAGTTCTTCGAAACATAAAAAAGCTATTCAAGATGAAATAATGGTCATGCAGGTTCCTCAATTTACTCGACCTCTCAATAACGTTGAGACCGTTGAACTGACTAATGTTCATCTCGAATGCAGACTTCAACCAGTACAAGATACAACAATGAAAGTAGAATGGTTTGTAAATGGCCATCCTGTTCCGATAGGTCATCGTTTCAGACCTTCTCATGAGTTTGATTATATTGCATTAGATATCCTTGGAGTTTATCCGAATGATTCAGGTGTTTACACATGTCAAGCGAAAAATCAAATAGGTGAAGCTGTGACTTCATGTTCAGTGAGAGTCCATGCCAAAAAAGATCTATTGCTAGAAACTCAGCACTCGGAAGGATTAGAAAAAATACAGTATCTTGAGGATCTTTCTAAGTATAAGCGTCTTGAAATGGTTGAAGAAATTGTTAACATCAAGCCTAAATTTATCACAACTCCAAAAAATCAAGAAAACCTTCAAGAAGGACAGCATGCCCACTTCGAATGCAAACTTGAGCCTGTTACTGATTCAAATTTAAAGGTCGAATGGTTTAAGAACAGACAACCAATTACAATTGGTAAGTTAAACTTTTTAGAGGAATAATTCAACGATCTTTCAGTAGAAATAATATGAGTAAAACATTCATGTCGAGTGCTATCCACCATAAGTGTTCCGTAGAATTAAAAAAAAGTTTTGGCAATCTTTTCTGGGAAAAAAAAACATTAGTTTCATTTAACATAAAGCAAATCAATTAATTAGTACAAAAAATATTTCCAAAAAACAGTTTGTGACACTACGTTTCGTTAAATAAAAAAAAAAATAATGGACATAAAAAATGACACAGTCTTCTATTCAAGACACATCATCTGTGACATAAATGAATTTGATCAGACAATATTTATAATTTGGCCATGTCCAAAATAGCCCACATCTATTCGATTATGGGCTACGATTAAAAAAAAAATATGGCGATTGTTTCTGGCAAAACGAAAAAACATTAGTTGCATTTAACATCGAGTGAATCGGTTCATTAGCTCGAGTAATATTTAAAAATAACAAAAAGTCACACCCTGAGCAAAAACATGAGTGTCTTACGGAACACTAAAAAAATAAACACATTTGATTAAACTTATGACAAAACTTTAAAAACTTAAAATATGATATAATATTCTGTAATATCTTAATTTTTAGGACATCGATTTAGACCGATCCATGACTTCGGATATGTAGCCCTCGATGTAATTGATCTCATCGCTGAAGATTCTGGCATTTATACATGTAAAGCAATCAACCTTGTCGGTAGCGATGAAGTGAGTTGTCATTTAAGTTGTCACTTGACTGCCCAAATTCTGACAGATACGCAAAATGAAACATGCTTTAAGCAGATGAACTATTTGGAAGATCGTTCAAAATATTTTTTGTCACGAAATGAAGAAGAAATAACGACTCAGTCACCAATATTTACAACTTCTCTCAAAAGCATAGAAATAAAAGAAGGCCAGCGAGCTCATTTCGAATGTCGGTTGATACCAGTTTCAGATATGAGCATGAAGGTAGAATGGTTCCATGATAATAAGCCCGTTAAAGTTGGATCTCGATTCGTTGAAACAAATAATTTTGGATTCGTCACATTAGACATTATGTACGCTCACCCAGAGGATTCAGGTACGTATATTTGCCGTGCTAAAAATCTAATCGGTGAAGCTATAACATCAGCGACGGCGGTAGTTCATTCGAAAAAATCTATCTCCATCGAATCTCAACGTGAGAAAGTTCTCTGTCAACTTCAATATCTTGAAGAATCAAGTCGACATAAAAATCATCAACAACAGGAAGAATCAGTTAGTCAATCTCCGATTTTCACTATGCCCATCAAAGATCTTAGAGTTGCAGAAAATCAAGCAGCACATTTTGAAGCTAGAGTTATTCCTGTTGGTGATGTCAATCTAGTAGTAGAATGGATTCGTAACGGTATCCCAATTGAAGCATGTAAGTTTTTTCTTTTACAATAACTTGAAATTTATAATAAATGGTAGTCATTGCCACCTTCTTGGTTTAAACTAGTAGATCAAAATAACAATTCATGTAAGTTTAATCTATACTCGATTCAAATTTATAACCTATTATGACTATATAAAATAGAAGCGTTTTTATTCAGAAAAAACAGTTGTATTTAGGGAGTATCTTTTTATCTACTTATTTTTTGAAAACAATTCCATTTTGAAATTCCAAAAACTAAAGTTTGATTAAATCTATTATTTAATTACAAAATCTTTGTTGATTCCCACTCAAACATTTTCTTTTTACGCAGTTCTCTTAATTTACTGAAATAAAAAACTATTTCATATGATAAAACTTTTCAAAAAATGTTTTACTTTTACTACAGCCAATCGAATCACTACAATGCATGACTTTGGTTATGTTGCTTTGAATATGAAGTACGTGAACCCTGAAGATTCTGGGACATATATTTGTAGAGCTAGAAATGATCTCGGTGAAGCGGTTACTTCAGCTACTTTGTTTGTCCAGTGTAAGTATTTAATCAGTGTCAATGTTTTGAAGTTCGTTTTCTAATACCGATAAATTTAATAAGATAATAAATGATTACAGCAAAGGCTGCTCTTCAGTTAGAAACACATCATGAAACAGCTCTAGCCAAGATCAAAGCTCTTGAGCATGTGACAACTGAGAAAAGCCGTCAAGAAGAAGATATCAGCGTAAAAGAACCACCAATGTTTATAGTCAGATTGAACGGCCCAACTAAACTTGCTGAAGGCCAAAGTGCTCATTATGAATGCCGCCTTGAACCTTATCCAGATGCCACTATGAAAGTCGAGTGGTTTTACAACGGTAAACCATTATCAGCTGGACATAGATATCGAACAATATATGACTTTGGATTTGCTTCTCTTGATGTTTTGACTGTGTATGCCGAAGACTCCGGAATTTACACTTGCATTGCTACGAATAAACTAGGCACTTCCCAGAGCTCGATAGAGTTGTCAGTTATATGTAAGTGAACAAATTATAATACGGGTATTGATGTTTTCTATTTATAATGTATTTTTTTTTATCCAAATCTTCGAAACAATTTTTACAAATCAATGTATAATTTCAGCACGTGCTTCTATTATTCATGACACGCACCACGAAGGTGCTTTGAAAAAAATTAAATATCTTGAAAATGATGAACGAATAAAATCCAGTAAACACGATGACACAGTAACCGTTGGGAAACCCAAGTTTGGCCGTCCACTGAAAAACATTGAACATCTTCCAGAAGGAAAAAGTGCTCATTTAGAAGCAACACTCATTCCGGTAAATGATCCAACTATGGTTGTTGAATGGTTTAAAAATGGGAAACCTATTCCTCAAGGACACAAGTTTAAAACCACATATGACTTTGGCTATGTGGCACTGGATATTTTGTATGCTTACTCTGAAGATTCTGGAACTTACATGTGTAAAGCAAGAAATATAGTTGGAGAAGCTGTCACAACTTGTGTTATTGGCGTTGACCGTGAGTATGAACATTAATATGTATGAAGATTGCAGAATAATGTTAGTTCACGCATAAGTGATAATTGGAGAGTAACTGGTGACTGATTTTGAAAAGAAGTAGAAACAGTGAATGATTAATTTGCAAGTTGACTGCAATAAACTTGTCAGTTTTTTCTTAGTATTCTGCAGAATAAAGTCACCATAATTATTTCAATTTAACCTAATTATGAAATTCTCATTGACAGCCCGGGAAGGATTGTGTATGGATACGTTAGACGCTCAGCGTTTGGAAAAAATTCGAGAATTGGAGATGGTACAGATTAAAACTGTTCCAGAAAAAGAACTTTCTCATCAAAAACCAATTTTCCTATCAGCATTTTGTAATCTAGATCATATAAAAGAAGGTGATCGTGCTCATTTAGAGTGCAGAATTGAGCCCATAAGTGATCCTCATCTGGAGATCGAGTGGTTCGTCAACGGAGTGCCTCTAAAAGCTGGACATCGCTTCCGCACTACTCACGACTTTGGTTATATTGCTCTCGATATTCTTTACGCTTACTCGGAGGACTCTGGTACTTACATGTGTAAAGCTACAAATCTTGCTGGTGAAGCTGTGAACACGTGTACAATAAGGATTGGCAGTAAGCATATATTTGATCACTTAATTTTTTACTCGGAATGTCTACCTTCATTAATTTCAGCAATACAGTGTAAGAATATATTATTTCATGTTTAGCATTTTTTGATTTTCTGACGGACATTTATTTAAGCCATCTTCGCTTAACAATATCTATTTTTGAAGTTTTTTTTTTTTTAATTTTTGTTAATAATTGTTCAAATTAGAAGTAATTTGTCTTAATAGATTATGAAGAACAGTGGCTACCCCTACGAAAATGCTTATAGAAATTTTATAAAAGTGGGTCAAATTTTTATTTAATCACAATAACATGACTTAGTTTTTTTCATCAAAAACTAGATTCCACTACACTTAGCTTCAATGAGATTTTTTGCTGAGTAAATTTTCTTATTTTGAACTTGGCAAAACTTAATAAATTATGAGGAGAACGACGAATAGTAGAAAACACATGAAAGAGGATAAGTTACCATGACACAGGAGGGGGGTTTTATACAACCCATTTAAATTTACTTAGGTCTATTTTTTTATTATTTATAAAAGGTAAGACAGTTAAATCCTTCAAAAAATATTAATTGTCTTCGATGTTAAATCTACAAAAATTTCAATTACATGTCCTTCATTACTTCACAATAATTTTCTCTCTTTTTTTTTTAATTTATCTAGATGTTCAAGGACTGAAATTTCAAAAACACGGTCAAACTCAGAATTTCGATTCTTTTTAGTGGTCTTGTTTTGATAGTTACTTTTTTAAAAACTTGAAAAAACCTATAATCACATCAATGTTTATAATTTCAGCTCGACGGAGTATCCTTTTCGATACTCAGCATCCAGATGGTTTTGAAAAAATTCGCGAGCTAGAAGCTCAAGGTCATCCTGCTCGACTTGAAGTTGAAGAGCCGCTGGCTAGCCCTCCACAATTCGTAACTGAACTTCATGGCACAACTGAGATTTTTGAAGGGCAATCTGCACATTTCGAATGTCAAATCTTACCATTACATGACGCTAATCTTCGAGTCGAATTTTTCCATAATGGAAAGTCTATTCCGTCTGCTTCACGTTTTCACGTGACTTTCGACTTCGGCTACGCCGCTCTCGATATTTCTCATGCTGTGGCAGAAGACGGTGGTGAATATACTGTACAGGCAATGAACACTCTTGGAAATTGTTCATCTTCGAGAAACTTAAAGATCATTACTGAAGGAAATGTCATCACAGATTCACAGCAACCAGGAGGCCTGATTAAAATTCAAGAACTAGAACTCCTTCATTTGCAAAAAAAACATGATATTATTGAAACACAAACGTGTCAACGTCCTGTTTTCACACAGCCCTTAAAAAATATCGAAGAAATCGTTGAAGAAGCTACAGCTTTCTTCGAATGTCGTCTGATTCCTGTTGGAGATCCAACTCTCCGAGTAGAATGGTGTAAAGACTCCAAACCACTTGAAGATAGTTCTCGGATTACAAAGATTCACGATTTTGGCTACGTGTCGTTAGAAATCGTTCACATTCGTGAACAAGATGAAGGAATATATATGTGCAAGGCTGTAAATTCACTTGGTGAGGCTGTTTCTATAGCATCGATGAAAATTCGTAGTAAACCGACAATTGAGCTTGCTACACTTCACCCAGAGGCGCAGAAAAAACTTGCAATATTTGAAACTAGTAAATCAGAAAGTCTAGAACTTACTAACGTAACTTTTGAAAAACCAGTTTTCACACAACTATTAACTGGTCCCAATGAACTATGGGAAAGCCAAACAGCTCGTTTTGAATGTCGAGTTGTCCCAGTTGGAGACCCCAGTCTCAAATTTCTGTGGTTTGTTAACGGGGTAGAACTTAAAATTGGGTCTCGCATTCATGAGAATCATGAGTTTGGTTTTGTAACATTAGAGATACGGAATGTGATCCCTGAAGATTCAGGAGTTTACTCTTGTCAAGCGATTAACAATGCGGGAGATTCAATTTCTTCAATGTCTCTGAAGGTGAAGGCACGCTCTGCAATCGACACTGAGTCAGTCCAACCGTTTGCTTGGCAAAAGATCAAATTGAAAGAAGCTGAAATGAATAAAGTGCCTGAAATGTTCGTTGATATGGCTCCTCAACAAGCTCCAGTGTTTACCAGTCATTTAAATAACTTTGACACACTTTGTGAAGGACAACATGTATATATCGAAGCTCAAGTTGAGCCCCGTGCGGATCCTCATCTTCGAACTGAATGGTTTAAAAATGGTATCTCACTCCAAACTGGAGCTCGACTTCGTAGCACGTTTGATTTTGGTTTAGTTACACTGTCTATTAATAATCTGAGGACTGATGACTCAGCTATTTACACATGCAAAGCCACTAACCACTTCGGTGAAGCTGTGTCAACTTGTAGTATTAAAGTAAAAGAGCGACCTTCTCTAATCACTGCGACCTTCCATCCAGACGCGATACCAAAAATAAATGCACTTGAACAGCCTCAGCATGATAGCTTAGAATTTCCAGAGCCCGTATATGATCAGCCAGTTTTCATTACTCATTTAAATAACGTCGTTTCTAATGAGGGCGAAAACGTTCACTTTGAGTGTCAAGTTGAACCATCAAAAGATCCAACAATGAAAATTGAATGGTTTATAAACGGGAAAATGATTCCGAGTGGGGCAAGATTCAAATCTAACTACGATTTTGGTCAAATAACTCTTCATATAAATAATACAGCTGAAGAGGACTCTGGAGTCGTCACTGTAAAAGCAACAAATTCAAAAGGTTCAGTTCAAACAACTGGAACATTGAAATGTTTTAGTAAAGAGAACATTTGTTTGCAAACACAGCATCCGCAAGGATCATCGGGTTATGAAGAAATTCATAGAGTTGATGAGGCTTCAAAATCTAAATCTAAAAAACTTGACGCTCATACCGAAGAAAACTATACCAAACCTATTTGGGAACTACCTCTAATGCAAGAATTCAAGCTTTCTGAAGGAGAACCTCTTCACTTAGAAGGAAAAGTCATTCCGAAAGATGATCCAAATTTGAAAATTGAGTGGTATTTCAATGGAAAAATTTTAGAACACGGATCTCGATTGAAAATGTCTCATGAATTTGGCTTCGTAACACTTGATCTTACAAATGCTTATGATCGGGACTCAGGAGTCTACACATGTAAGGCATATAATTCAGTCGGTGATGCCTTCACATCAGCTACTGTTTACTGTTCAATGAAAGAAAATATAATTGAAAGCTTACAGCACCCTAAAGGTAAAGAGGGTCTTGAAGCAATACAAAATCTAGAAGAGGGTCTGAAAGAAAACATTGAAGAATCGGATGATAACGTGGAAGGATATCCACCAATCTTCACTTCTCAATTTGAAAACTTGACTAACTTGTTTGAAGGAGAAATTGCACACTTTGAAGCATCTTTGGCACCTACTGGTGATCAGACGATGAAAGTAGAATGGTTTTACAATGGGCAGCCTTTAGAAGCCAGTTATCGAAATAGAACAGTTTACGCTTTTGGCATGGTTGTTCTTGAAGTTTTAGGAACAAAACTCACAGATTCTGGAACGTACATGTGTCGAGCGTCGAACCGGTGGGGGCAAGCTGAGGTTTCGGTCATTCTAACGTGCGTAGATAAATGTAGAGGTCAAAAGCCAAAGTTCATTACCAAAATACAGCCTGTAGAAGAACTCGAAGATGGACAGTCGGTTCATTTAGAGTGCACTTTGATTCCAGCTGATGATCCTGACATGAAAGTTGAGTGGCTTCATAATGGTCAACCATTAAGGCATTCTTCGCGTTTTAAAATGGTCTCAGATTTTGGATTTGTTGTTATCGATATCGCTGGAGTAATGTCTCATGATAGTGGCGAATATATCTGCAAAGCAAGGAATAAATTTGGTGAAGATAGTACGAAAGTAACAATAAAATGTACTGGAAAAAGTAATGTTTATATAGATTCTCTTCAGCCGGGCTCATTAAAGAAAATACAAGAACTAGAATCAAATGAAAATAATATCAAAGCTACTTCTGACATTTCTGTGATAGAACCACCAAAATTCATAAGTCATATTGTAGATATAACAAAGTTAAGTGAAGGTCAATCGGCTCATTTTGAAGCTCGACTTACTCCAATCGATGATCCTCACTTGAAAGTCGATTGGTACTATAATGGTTCAAAACTCCCATATGGTCATCGATATAGAACTTTCCACGACTTTGGTATTGTTATCTTGGATATTTTATACTGCTATGAAGAAAATTCTGGGGTTTACGAGTGTCGCGCTGTAAATAAATACGGAGAAGATTCGACATCAGCTACCCTTACGTGTCTTTCAAAATCGAACTTAATCCTTAACCCTCAATTACCTAAAGGCATGGAAAACGGCCTGGAAAAAATACAGAACCTAGAAGATTCAACAGTGAAATTAAAAAATGAAAAAATTGTTAATGTTTCTAAACAAGCTCCTATGTTTACGGTACCATTAAGCAACGTACATGGGCTGAGAGAAGGAGAAAGTGCCCATTTTGAAGGACGATTAACTCCAACCAATGACGAGAACTTGAAGGTTGAATGGTTTTGGAATGGAAAGCCTCTTAAAACTGGATCTCGATTCCGAACATTTTGTGATTTTGGATTCGTTATTCTCGAGATATCTCCAATTTATCCAGAAGATTCTGGAGAATACAGTTGCCGTGCTACTAATGATAATGGTGATGCCGTCACATCGTGTACGATGCAATGTACGGGAAAACGAGGGATTATTTTAGAATCTCAACTTCCCGGAGGAATGGAAGGAACTATTCAGAAAATCGCGGAATTAGAAGGTTTTGGAGTTGAACGAGAGAAACCTGCGATCGATGATGATACCGGAAGACCACCTGAATTCGTTACACATCTTTCAGATTTTACTTTGAGTGAAAATTCTCTAGCGCATTTCGAATGCAGACTCTTACCTGTTAATGATTCTAGTATGAGAGTTGAATGGTACCATAATGGAAAACCACTTAATGCAGGTTCACGGATCAAAACCATTCACGATTTCGGATTCGTTATTCTTGAAATCGCAAATTGTTATCAGAGAGATTCTGGTATGTACAAATGTAAAGCTACAAATCGTCATGGAGAAGCAATTGTCACATGTAAATTGCAAATTCGAGGACGCCAAGGAATTATACTTGAACCTCAGTTGCCGAACAATTTCAAATCAGGAACAGAAAGTATCCAAAAGCTTGAAGAATCACTTTACAAAAAAGATGAGATTGTTATTACAGCGGAGTCACCGACACCTCCACAGTTTACACTAGATCTCAAAGATATTGAAGTTGAGGAGTCAGAACCTTGTCATTTTGACTGCCGGGTTGAACCATTAGGTGACCCAACTATGCGAATTGATTGGTTCCATAACGGCAAACCTTTCAAAACAGGTTCTCGAGTTCATATGATCCATGACTTTGGTTTTATTTCGTTAGACTTATCTTATACTTATGCTAGAGACAGTGGTGAATATATATGTCGAGCAACTAACAAATGGGGGTCAGTCATCACGAGAGCAATTATGTTTTGCAAATCCAAGAAAAACATTGATTTCGAATCTCAACTCCCGTCAGGAATGAGTGGAGAGCAATTACAAAAACTTGAAATTGGACACATTAATGAACCACTCCCAGAAGTACAGCCGTCAAAAATTCCACCTAAGTTTATTACCCAAATCCAGTCAATCACTGTCGAAGAATCAGAATCAGTTCGTTTTGAATGTCGCGTCATGCCAAAAGATGATCCAACTCTGAAAATTGAATGGTATAGGAATGGAAAAATTATACCATGTGGCCATCGCTACCAAAGCATTTACGACCTCGGGTTTGTTTCGATGGTCATATTATATGTGTATCCGGAAGATTCAGGGGAATATGTTTGCAGGGCAGTTAATGATTGGGGCGAAGATATTACGAAAGCATCTGTAACTTGTAAAACTTCACCAAGTATAATCCTTCAGAATCAAGTTCCAAAAGGTATGAAGAAATCTGAAGCACTTATGCAAATGGAGGCAACAATTAAGAAGTACACGTCCAAAGTTTATTTAACTGCAGATGATTTTTACGATATAGAAAAACAACAACCACCTCGTTTTGTAACAAACATTGAAAATCAGATTGGATTAGAGGAAATGAACAGTACAAAGTTTGAATGTCAGTTAGCTCCTGTGGGAGATCCTAATATGAAATTAGAGTGGTTTTTCAATGGAAAACCATTGCCATATAAAAATCGCTTTGCTCCAATTTATGATTTCGGTTACGTTGCTATGAACTTCAGTTGGATTTATCCTGAAGATTCGGGAGAGTATGTGTGTAGAGCTAGCAATCTTTATGGTTCAGATCAGACTAAAGCTTTTATTGAAACTTCTGGAAAACCTGGAATCATTTATGAATCACAGTTACCAAAAGGTATGAAAAGTATTGAAAAAATTCGAGAAATGGAAGCTGCGTGGCAAATTACACCGGAAGAAGAAGATGAGAAAGATAAAATTCGTACTGCTCCAGTATTTGTGAGTAAGCCTGAGGCTGTTGAAGTTGAAGAAGGCGATAGTTCTAGATTTTGCTGTCGTGTCACAGGATATCCTAAACCACGAGTAATATGGTTAATAAACGGTCGTACAGTTATCAATGTGAGTATGATTTATTTACCTGCTATTCACAAATTAACAATATTAACCTTTGAACACCGTTATATTATTTTATTATATAATTTTAAGGGGTCACGATACAAATTGACATACGATGGCATGTACCATTTAGACATCCCAAAGACTCGTCAATACGACCAGAACATCGTAGAGGTAGTCGCCAAAAACTCAGTCGGAGAAGCTCGATGTGAAACTACACTCACTGTGAAACCTAACAGTAATGATTATCGTGGAGTATTGAAAAGTTCTCCTCGCCGTAAGTATCAAGTATTATTATCGATACTAGACAATAACTTTATATTATAGAGATCGCACTGTCAATATTTGTGAAAGCTTTTTTTTAGGAATCATTTTCAAATATTGTCAATTTATTTCTCGGAGCTCAATAATATCGTCAATGCGTGAGTCATCGTGCAGGTGATTCGCAGGACATTTCTTTTATACTGAAAGTTACTTTAAAGTTCACAGAGAAAACGTCATCTATATTATAGATGTGATAAGTGATATTTGTATGAGCTATTTAATTTTATATTTAAAAATTGGTAAATCTAAGTTACATCACGGGGAATGTACATGGATTTATATTCACAAATATTTGCGGCTGCATGAATTTGCAAGGTAGACCAACTTTATACGCTGTGAAGGGTATTTTTCACGATACCGGCAGAAAAAAAAATTAGTGCTCTTCCATATTTTGAATTTTCCTACTTCACTGGCACGTAATCCGTGATGCTAGTGTATACTTATGAACACAAATACTACTTGCAAGGTACTATCAAAATTATGAGTGCATTACCAGCCAGCTGATGACTATAATTTTTCTAGCAAATTGATTGATATCTTTTGAACGGTACTAACAAATTAGTTTCTTTTTTTTTATCGATTTCATGTAAAGTGAAATAGAAAATTTTGGTTCAAAGATTGAATCTATCCAAGTGATAACGTACCTCTGATTCTTATGTTCCTGCCTTAGAATTTGAAATTTGTCCGTAAATATCTTGATTTGAAAGCAGACAAAAATACTTAAATTACCTTACGAAATAGACAACGCTCTGATTCCTACTCGAAACTTCCTGAAGGCCTGACAAAGACAAATGTCTTTGCATTCTACAGTAAATGTTATATTGTTGATTGTTAGATTTATAGAATATGATATTTATTTTTTCTTTCATTATGTATATTATACATATACTTGACTGAAAACGGATCGTAAAAAATATCAATTTTTTTTGTGTTGTATAATAATATTTTTTTACAAAGACTAGGAGCCATAGGCTCAGCTGCAGTTGACGAGATATTCGTTGACGAGAAAAAAGAAACGTCCATAACTTGCAAACCAATTGACATGAAGAGTATCAAAAAACTCTATCACCCGTTCAAGGTGTTTTTTTTTCTCTCGATAATAGTTCAAGAATAAAAAAAAATATTAATTTGAAAAGTTTTTTTCTATACTTCAAATAATAAAAACGCATTTAATTTATTAGTCAGAAAATAATGTGCGCCAGAAGTTTATTATTCGTAACACTTCCTCATAATCATCATCAATTTATTATTTGTATAACTTAAAATATTACGTATATATTTTTACTTTTTATGTAAAATTTGAAAAGTACTCAAAAACGGTGCAATAACTCAACAAAGGACAAAAATAAATTCGTAGGAGGCTATATCTTCAAAGAATGCTGTCGCGTGCGTTTCAGTTTTTTTTTTCTATTTGTAATAGTATCTGAAAAAAAAAACTTTATAATTAAAAAAAATTCCCATACATAATTTTTATCCTCGGAAAACGTTGTGGATAAGAAACAAAAAAAACCACATCGCTGTCACTAGGGTATTTTGCATTTATACATAAAATGAGACCAATTTGAAATCTAGAAAGTATAATTGAAAATAAAACTTCGTATTATATGCTCAAATTTTGCATTTAAAAAAGCTTTCTTGTCCGCATATCGTTTTTTTTTCCTTCATCTCTGATAGTTTAGTAAAGAAAAAAAAAATATTCAATTTAACATAGTAAAAAGCAATATTCACAAAGTTTATACTTCAAGATTTTGACCTTACTTTTATGTCTTTTGATCAATACACGTATGATAAGTAAAAATTTAATGAAAAATTGAGGCTTTTTGAGAACATTCACAGAATAATAATCAATAAATAAAAAAATTAAAATCAACACAGTCTAATATATATATATATTATGTCGATTTGGTTTGCCTGAATAACATTCCTAGGTTAATCATCGAATAGTTAGCCGACAATTGTTATGGCAGCTATTCAGTTAGATTACGAGAAATTCGGGGACATTCGGAGTTTTACACACAATGCAATTAGTCTCACCGATGACCATGTTTACCGTACGGTTTCAGTAGCGTTATTGTTATTGAAATGGCTTTCAATAAGGACTCAAAGCACACTATTAGATTTATGAGAAACTTTCGGAAAAGTTCAATAAAACGCGAATGTTTGTTCGTTCACATAATGTATCATGATTATACCGAAAATTTTTCAAAAATAACTTTATGACTAATGTTTTTCCCAAAAAAAAATTAAGTAAGTACCCAGATTTATTTCAAATTCAAACTTTCAAGTAAAGGTTTTATTACCGTGGAAGTATTGGATTGCCAATCAAATAATGAGGCAAATTCTTCCCAAATCTCTGGACAGTCGTTATGTTAAGATGACAAAATTATAAAAAAAAATTTTTTGGAGTGAAGTGTTTGAAAGCTAACGTTACGTTTAACACAATTAAACCATTTCGCTTCTCCAAAGTACATTGACATCGATACATATATTTTTGTCCAGTTACTGTAATGCTTACTCACCCAGTTAAATAATATATGCCATTTCATTTTATTTGTGTCCGTAAAAGATAAAATACTCGCAATACGAGTGCTTTCAACTATTTCAGTATTATTGTTAATTTGTTCTATATAATAATAAATAATAAAACTTGGAGGTAGGCTTTAGCTCAGTGTAAAACGATGTATTAAACTGTACACAATTAGTCTTTATTATCTTCGAATGCAGTTAAACAAATAAGATTTAAAAAAACTAAAATCTCACTCACGCTTTTCATTGGAAATGACATTATATGAATTATAACGAATCGATTTCAAGGCATAATGATCTATTAAAACTCCCATGACATGTTCCCTTTCACAACAATAGTGAATGAAGGAAATAAAATTATTCACGTTGACGAGTATTATTTTACGCAATGAACATCATTACTATTATATATCAACTTATGCATTTACAAAATTTATACATCTCACAACACTGGCAAAAATTTTTCAACAGCACATGCTCTTCCTAAAATTTTAATGTCCTTCAATCCACAATAGTCAACCTTATAGCTTCCTGAAAAGATGATATTTCTACTTCGCTTGTCATCGAAACTGCCAGTTGTGAGAGGTAGGTTCTATAGATTACGCAGAGTCCATTCTTTTTTATGTATTTTCCAGCACAAAAATCACTCAGGTATGAAATTTATGTATTATGATTGTTTCGATAAGTAGATGCCATAACCTCTGAACGTTACCTGTGTTAGCTCACTCTACGTGAATTTAGTTTCAATATATATGTGGTGGTCTTCGTTTAATAAGTGTCACGTTTTGTTTTACTTTGAGTGTATTTGATCAAACAACGATACTTATATGTGTTGCCATTTTTCTGCTGAGGGATTACGTCAATCTTTAACCGAATATCAAAATGATTCGAAAAACTTTACACTGAATTTTTATAATTCTGTCTTGCTTTACGTTTTTCGTTGTGTCAAAATTCAGTAAATGTACGAAGAATAACTCAGTCAGTTTTATCATAAAATGAAAAATATGTGAAATAATATTTTAATCCGAAAAACCAAGCGAGAGTTTCTTTTTTCGAGATTGGCTATGGCTTTGAAGCCAATGTATGGTGAGTGGAATCTAGATATCTGCTCTCTTTTGTCACTAAAAAATTGACGTAATTCCTTGACTATCAACAAACTCAAATGAATATTTTCAGGAAGCTAAAATAAAAGTGCTATTTATCAGATAAACATAAAATTCTAAAAACAATAACACTTTTTTTATCTACAAGATGTTATATGTGAAATTTAAATTATGTTGTCGTATCTTTTTCTTTCCAAGAGAACTTCACTGGGACCTCTACTATTTTGATAGGATCGATCTTGTAAAAATAATATATACTAATATTGCTAATATATGAAATTAATACGTATGTGCATCTAGTACTTTTAAAGTCATATTTTATTGAAACTTAACTTGACAAAAAAAAATAAACTGCAGTCGAATAAAATACGAGTCCATACTTTCAAAATTTGAAGGGTTTTAGAGTGTTGTAATATTCGTCAAATTAATAATATTTCCAATGAGAGTTTTTATAATTTATTCTAACTTTACTCGTGTTACGTCCTGACCTTGTGAACAAAGATTGTAAAATCATCGATTAATTAAGTTGCAATTGAATTTATTGGTATATTCTGGCATGTTGATAATTTAGAATTATACATATACTCGAGGATTATTGATCTCTAATTCCTTGTTGATAATATTTGTATTCATTACTCAATTTTTTCTTTTTTAGCATGGTATAATATTGGACTTGACCAATATCAAACTGAACGAAACGAGAATGAATTGGAGCGTGTATTCGATGAACGTACACAAGCGGTTATGCAGGGCGGTGGCACTAGCTTCACGACAGGACAAATCGGACAAAAAGTGTTTAAACAGCCAGAAACAGAATGGCAAAAATCAGTGAAGTCGAAAAAAAATGATAACTATTACAATAAACTCGGGGATGTTGAAGAAGAGCAAATTCTAAAAGAAAGTAAACTAAGGCAGGCAAGTCATCAGCTTCCTTTACTCCAAAATGAAACAGAAAGTAGGTCATTAGTAAAACATTCAGTAAAGAAGTATGATCAAAGTTTGTAAGTATATTTGAGCAAGATGAAAAAAAAAATCGATTTTGAGAAAGCAATAACATAGTAATTTTATCGTTATAGGGAAAATTCTAGTAGTGAGGTCTTTCAACCGATAAAGACGAGTCCAAAGAAACCATTTGTAACGGAAGTCAATATCGACTCTAAAAAAATTAGTGATAATTTCCTACATCGAGGAAATCTCGCTGAATCTGGGGTTCATGGTCGTGAAGTTCATGTGTTAAAAAAACAACAGACGCAAAAACAAAGTGAAGGTGATACGGAGATCACAAGATTTTTAACTGAAATTGAAACTACCAATGTTGAACACAGCGCAAAAATTCACGAGCGAGTTGTTCAAGGACAAGTCAAACCTGCTGTTCCCCCTGTTTTCACGAAAAAAATTCAACCTTGCAGGGCATTTGAACAGGAGCAAGCTAAATTCGAAGTTGAATTTGATGGAGACCCATTACCTAGTATAAAATGGTTTAGGGAAGACTTTCCAATTCAAAATTCATCAGACATGCAAATTCATACCTTTAGTACAAAATCCGTGCTAATTATACGTCAAGTTTTCATAGAAGATTCTGCTGTATTTTCTGTATTTGCTGAAAATCGTGGAGGCACTGCAAAATGCAGTGCAAATCTAGTCGTTGAAGAGCATCGAAGACAGCCAGGTAGAAATGGCATTGCTCCTCCCAATTTCATCACTACGATACAAAATACTACAGCTAAAATTGGTCAACTAATGCGATTTGATGCAAAAATTTCTGGTACCAAGCCTATTGATGTCTATTGGCTGAAAGTAAGAAAACCACCTCAATTTATTGTCATGATTACTTTTTAGTAGCATTTTTTATTTTTTTACAAACTTACTAATTTTTTAGTTACCTTCCTTATACAAGAAACTAAAATAGTCCCCTGAATCTGAAATATAGCCTGATAAACGATAATGATTATTATTTCAGAATGGTAAAAAAATATCTCCTGATGTTCGATACAAAATGTTAGAAGAAGACAATATTCACACACTCTTGATTCTTGAGACTGTATCAGATGATACATCTGAGTTAGAGTGTGTTGCATTGAATACTGCTGGGGAAGCTCGATGCAAAGCTAAATGTATAGTTCAAGAGCCCCACTTGAAAACTGCTCATATACCTGATCAATTATCAGCTGGCGTGCAAGAGGACTCAAAGATCCTTGAACCGCTCCAAGACCAATCTATCAAAGAAGGAAATTCCGTAGAGTTTTCATGCAGAATATCTTGTAAACCTTTGTCTACTGTACAATGGAAAAAAAATGACAAGGTTGTTATTAATAGTATAAATGAAGTTGCGAACAACTATTTTATAATCCTTTTTTCAGGTGATAAAACCATCTAAGTACTTCCAAATGAAGAAATTTGGTGATCGCTGCACTCTTAGAATCACGGAAGCATTCCCAGAAGACGAAGGAGTTTACAAATGTATCGTAAACAATCCAGCAGGGGACGTTACTACAACAGCAAGCCTTACAGTACTTGGTAAATATAAACGTTCAATGAAATATATTCACTGTTTTTATCTTGTCTTACGAAATTTGATTCTATTGCAGCACCAGAAAGTACAGACATTTCGCTTAAGATGACTGCTCTCCAAGATCAAATTGTTGAAGAAGGCCAGTCAGCTCAGTTCAATACCTGCATAAGCCCATCCGTACCAAAGCCTACAGTGCAGTGGTATCGGGATGGAACATTGATTCCTCAGTCTGCTGACTTTCAGGTAATTTAAGAAAATAAAAAAGTCTGATGTGAGAGATAAGACCTAATGCACTTATAATGTGACAAACTTTTCAAGAACAGCTTTAACGAAATTTCATATATAAAAGACAGTTATTTATGATAAAATTCTTGGAATGTTAAAAATTTATTGAAAATTTCAATGAAGTTCACACAGAAAAGATCAATGTGTTTTTGTATTTAAAAAAAATATAAAATTAATTACTACTCAGATCGTGAATTGTAATATATTTTGTAAGTTTTAAGAAATTCATTGCTGTGTTAGTTCATGACTGACTTGCTTCTATCGGAAAAGTTATCTTCTTGTTTTAAATATAATTGAGTTAGATTTTTCAACTTTATTTTTCAGTTCGAATGTAAGTCGAAAATGTCTTCATTGTAAAAATTGGCTTTTTGAATGAAATCTAGTCATTTTTTGTCCCAAATTCTATATATTTCAAATAAAGATCTCAATCATAACTTGTTAAAAAGAAAACTTTATGAATACAAAATCATTTAGACTGTGATCGAAAAATTTGTCAAAAACATGTATGTATGAGTGAATTCCAGTCTGTCAGAAATAGTTTTGAAAAACCTACGTAACATGAATGACTCACAGTAAAGACCTTAACAATTAACATAAATATTAAACTTAGATCTTCGAAATTGATTTTGTCAGAATTAAAGAAATATTTGGTATTTTTATTTTTGTTGATTAGATGATTCTTGAAGGAAATAAAGCAGTTCTCTTAATTGCTACAACGTATGAAGAAGACACAGGAACATTCACTTGCCGTGCAACATCATTGGCTGGAACTGTTGAAACCTCAGCTAAGCTTGTCGTTAAAAGTAAGAAATGATCGATACCCAATTAATCGCTAACATCCTATGTTGTTGTTCATAAAAATCAATTGAAAGCAGATACACTATTAACATGTGACAAACATAATTCACGAAAGTAAATTCTTAATTCAAATTTTACTTAAAAAATAAAAACAATTATTATGAACAATCGTTCGAAGTTGAATATAACTGAAAACATAAATAGTTTAATGTTGCTCTCTGGTCTACGTGCTACATATTTAATGTTGGATGTTCCGTACGAAGCCTTTACTATGTGTGGTATTATGATGTTGAATAACTTTGAATAAGACCTATTATTATCGGAGGTGAGGTTTCAAATTAATAGGTTATTATACAAATTTTTCATAAAGAATGTGGTAAACTATGTATGTATACGTAATATTTTAAATTTTAATTTTATCTTCTCAAAAAATAAACAAATCGATGTCACATGCTTGTCAATTTTTCGTAAGAAAAAGAAAATGTTCTTTTTAACTTGAAGATAAATAGGATGTTGGTGTGGATATTTATATGGATGTCAATATTAATATTAGTTTGAATTAACTTTAAACATATAAAATAATTTTATAACACTAAAATTTATTGGCAGTCAACGTATATATATAATCATAATATTTGAAAATCAAATAAATAAATTCTGTTATTTGGATGTCGATTCCATGATATTTTCCAATATGTATACGACACAATTATTTGAATGATGAATGTTTTTTCCACCCTGAACATATATTTTGTTTAGTGTCTTGCGGTAAATATAAGCTGCATATTTTAGAACTGATATTTTTCAAATTATCATTTTGAATACTAAACAAAATGATCATTGACTGTATAAATAATCTTCAAATAAAATGATATTTCGTCAAGACAAAATTCTTTCAAAAATAAACAGTAAAAACGCAAAATTATCCTACTCTTATCATAGTTTTCCTATTATATACATATTATTGTGTACTCCATGGCAATTCTTTAAGGCTAGCACGTAATAAACATTTTTATTGTGCTTTTACACTTTAAAAAAAATTTAATCATATTATCTCAGTAGTCTTTTTCTGATAAGTTCAAGAAATTCAAGCTAGTGTTAATTGAATTAGAATGATTCAAAGTAGCTATCTGAAAGTTTACAAATAGTGACTGTCTTCATCCAACTTCTGTACATATCTCTTTTCCATGAATCTCTTCTTTTTCCTAAAATACTCACGAACTAATTATAAACTGTACCAATTGCTTCCATAGCGTCAAGTTTTAAGAGCCGTGTGCATACAATAGCAGCTTGAAATTTTTTTCTATTTTCGTCTCGGTAAATTTTCACGTGTCGATCTATGTTTGGTATCGTACAGCTTTTGTAAGAAGAATTTTTTACAACTATATAATATAAAAAAAAGTGGCGGGAACTTCCGTCTAATCCATCGATAATACAAATAGATTCCAACTTTATGAAATAGATGTCATCAAATTGTGTAGCTGCAACAAATAAAAAAGAATATTTATAATAATTTAATGATAAAAATAATGGTTGAATTATTTATACCTAAAGTTCAACTCTGGGGGCAATATTATGAATACTGGCTTATAATCCGCTTCAGTACATCTGAGATTCTAATAAAACTCTAGCATAATAAGGTTCCGGAAATATAAACTGAAACTCGTTTGAATTAGTGTTTGTTTAGTTTTTCAATTTGCCACTAAAAACTCTTATCAAGCTGTTATCTCTTTGTATCGAATTTTCTGGAATTTCATTTATTCCAATAACACCGTACATGTGCAAGTTGACAACACTGTTACGGTAAAATTGAATGGCGTATAACGTATGACTATTCCACACAAAAAAATTGTATATATATATATATACAATTATGATTATATGAAATCGTTTCTTCTTTTATTTTTTCACGTAAATCTTATCGACCAATCGAAAACACTTTATCCATGACGAAGATAATAAAAAATCCATATTAACCCAAAACAATGTCACTTTTTTCATTTGTCCAACGATGTAACTGATTTTCGACTTTCGTTGGAACCAGAAAACTTGCACTATAAAACCACTTATACGCAGGAAGCGTAATGCTTTAGTTTGGTTAGTTTTTCGAAATTCGAGTTACGTTTTATTAAGTAAAATCAATTAAGATTGAACGCAGTGGTAAATCACATTCAAAACACTTGTCTCTTCTGTTTTTTATTCGAAAAAATTAAAATGTTAAAGTAGAGTAACATACAATTACCCTTATGAAGAAAAATGAATCTAGAGTTTAAAGGCGAGCCGCAAAATAAAACACACTCCACTTGGCGATCTCTAAAGAATGACTGTCAAGCATTTCCATTAAACATAGCGTGTAGCTCGAAAATAAAACCCAGCTTATATATCATCGCTGCGTTCAAAAAAAAATATTAATATAAAATAAATGCTGTTCTTTTTATTGAATTAGGCCTTTTGCATCTTTCAGTTCTATTATTTAACCGTTTTAGAAGAATATGACCGAGCAATGGCCTAAGCCTAGTGAAATTTATCCAAGCTCCTTTATCTAACCTTGGTCTGTGCTTAGATAATCCCTGGGGAGTGAGACCAAATAAAGCTCGGCTATACCAGTACTGAGCCGAGCATTGGCAGAATATATTTAGTGGATGCTTTTAAATATTTATTAATTTGATAAAGATTACAAAAATTGATTAATCGTAAACGACGTGATATCAGCGACTAATTTACATTTATTATAATCATTATTATTATACTTTATCCAAATTTTCACTGTATTTTACTGGAATATTCAAAGTCTTGAGCTGGGATAGCGGTATCTCTTTTTCATTTATATTATGTAGTTGCAAGTATAAAGCAGCCATGGCTACCAAAGCGTCGAGTGTTGACTCTGGCGCGTAACATGCCATTCTCTATGTAATCATTAATGGCTTATTTCCCATTCTTCATTAAGATTGAAAGGTATTTTAATTGAATGACAGATTAAAAATTTGAAGGTGATCTTAAATCCGGAGAAATCAATCGCAAGGACTATTAAAAAATCCAAGATCAAGGATATTCTCATTCATACTTGAGTAGTTAAAAAACCTCAAGCAAGCCCTAAAATGGAGCCAATAGAGTTACTGATGAGTAAACCCTGATTAAATAATGAAAATACAATTTTTTTTCTCAAAAATATAAATGACGAATAGATGGACGTCGGTGTTAACAGGTTGAAACTTGGAAAAATTAAGAAACCGTGTGGTCTAGAGGTCGTGACGTTTGCCCGGATTGCAAAAGACCCGGGTTGAATTCCCGGCGGGGAAACTTCTTACTTTTTCCAAGTTTCTGTTTTTTTCAAGTAGTACTTGGAGATTTAAGTTACATTTTTAGCTAGTGAAAAGTTGTGAGACAAAATCGCTACCTATAGACTGAAATTTGCATAGTCGAAAATTTATAATTTTTTATTACATTTAATCAAAAAAGTCTATAATTAAATTGGATTACAAGCTTCTAAACAAAAAAATCAGCACTTTATTGTAAAGAGTCTTAATGCAAAGTCAAAAATCCTAAATCTAAGTTAAAAATTTTTGATTTTTAAGACATTTTCTACGGAAAAATTTATTTCCTTGTTCGAACGGTAATCTATTTACATTCAGGGAACTAAAACTTTATATTCATTCATTCAATGTTAAAGAAATAATTTTTTTCTTATAGTATCTATGATTGGAAAGCAAAAATAAAAATTTTTCACCACATATGCTTGTTCTTAAGAGAAAGGATCATTAAATTGAGTCTGATATTGCAAATTGTTAATATTGCTAAATATATCAGAAAAACCACTATTTCGTATTTAGTCGTTTAAAAAATAAGACTAAAAAAATCAAAATAAGGATATCCAAATTCAAACGTCTGATAATTTTTTTTTTTTTTTCTGTAAGTAGGACGACCTGTCAGAATCTAATTTTCAATTCATTTTTACAGAAAAAAAAAAGATTCTTCATGAAGTTGTAGCTTCTGATTATGATACTACCGAAACAGACTATTATACCGATGCTAGGATTGAAAAATCACACATTGAAAAGTTACAACTCAAGAAATTGCCTGTAAGACAAAAAAAAGTTTCTAACGAAAAACTTGATTCGAGCAAAGAAACGATAGATTGTCAAACAGTACCATGGAGAAGAAGTAGAGCAGTAGATTTTAGTCGTCCGATGACTCTTACAACTCGTGGAAAAGCAGACGACGATGCTGTCGAATACACTTCAAAAAAATTACAGCAAGTCAAAAATAAAAAAATTTCTAAAAGGACGTCAGGGACTGAAGATATTGTGTTGAAGACGGTTCCTCAAACAAGAAAAAAAAGTTTGGACGAAGAATTGCAAGTAGTTAAGCCATTATCAACAATGATTCAGAAAATTATATCAGAGAACGTAACTCTTGAACAACAGACGACTTCGGACGTTGTTGAAGATAAAAAACGAATTTCTTCCATCTCCTCTGAAATTGAATGTAACTTGAACTCTAATTCAGAAATAATACCTAGCCACGTTGATCAAATAAGTAACGTCAGTTGTGAAGAATCTGAAACACCACATATTGATGTTGAATCAAGTTTTACTGAATCTCAATATGTAACACCTAAATCGAAAAGAGATCTGAAAGAATTAGAGAAGAACGAGCCGACTCCTAGCAGAAAAGATGAAATATTCCTGAAAAAATTAACACAAATTAAGCCTAAGTTTCTCGAAGAGAAAATTGAACCTGTTAAACTAAAGAAAACAAGAAAAATCGAAAATATGTTTATGAAACAAAAAAATGAACAACCAGTTGAACATTCTGTTGAAAAACTACCATCAATTTCTGATAACATAACGGAGTCAAAAGATAAAAAACTAAAATCTAAGAAAACCAATTTGTTTTTACCAGTTGATAAGCATGAAAGTTCAGTATCCAAGCTCGAAAATCTAGAATCTGCAAAACAAGAAAAAACGAATGCTCGTTTTGTTATGAAAGGAAAAAAATTATCATCTCCATTAAGAGTACCTGTTAGAGAAAGAAGATCTAATGATAGTATTCTCGGAGAAAGCAGTAAGTTAAAGTCTGAAATAAAATTTCTAGAAACTGCACAGCAGCAATCGTCATTACCGTTAAATATTTCTTTAGAGAAACCAATTTCCGAAACACTCGAGGTAAAAAGTGAGGACACAGAAAATGAAACGAAAAAACATGGTAACTGGATATTACAAAGCGCGAAAAAAAGTGATATTATATCAATGAAACAACAGTTAGAAATAAAACCAAATGTAGAAGAACGTAAAATACTTACGGAACGTCCTGTTCTTTCGAATAATGATCATGAATTTGAGAATCAGGAGTCAACTATCGAAGATGACTTGATGGAAAATACAAAATTAGATTTACAACCGAAAATTGCTGACAATAGTGCAGATATGGTACTAGCTAAACATAACCAGCCATCGAAAAAAATATGTAGGCCAACTATGAGAATAAAGAGTCACGCAGCAGATGATTTGAAGGAACTCGAAAATAGAAAACAAAAAATTTCAGGACAAGAACCAAGCGCGAATATAGTTGAAAATAAAAAACCAAAATTAATCATAAGTGAAAAAAAAAAACAAATCTTGGAGCCGACAGAACTTGACGATGTAACTGAAGTGATGAAGATTCAAGATATAGTCTCGGTAGAAAATATATCAGAAAAAAAAGTGTTGAAAGAGGATAAACCCACGACAAAAGTCGAAAAAGTTGCAGTAGATATGATGGAAGAAATCGAACACGAACAAGAACATTTACACGAGGAACCGAAAGATGAAATCATCGAAAAACAAAAGCTAGAGAAAGAGTCGATTCAAAATATTAACCTTACAAAAAACACACGACAAAAATCAACGAAAAAACGACCAAACGAAAAGAGTATTGACCAACATGAATATCAAATTAAAAAAACGGAAAAAAAAATGGCTCAGTACGAAATTGTGAATGATTCTCTTGTTACCAACCAGCCTACTTTTCCGCAAATTGCAAGAACCGCAGAAAATGATACTGCCACTGATGAAATCGGTATTATTCACTCACTGAATGAAGCAACTTCTTCTGAAAAACAGGGTACTTTAATTGATCAACCCTTGAAAGGAAACATAGAAAAAATAGATGATTTTGGAACTGATAAATTGATACTACTTGACGTTGAAGATAATCTCGAAGAACTTAATTTGGAACATGTTCACGAAGGTCTTCAAAAAGGTAAGAATTAAGAAATTTTACAGTGGGAAATCTATCAGAGTTTCAAGACCTATGCCCGACAATCTAACGTGTCACTCAGCTCACTCTTGTTTAAGAAACTATGAGCGAATCACTTGCACAGACGAACACAAGTCTTAAAAATAAAAAAATGAATAAAATGATCGTTCAGAACTAACTCGATTGCTCTTCTTGGGGATATGATTAAATAGGCCCGGTACCTTTCCTGACAGGGTATTCACTTTGTAGAAATTGACTTTTATACTGATGAAAATTGTTCGTGAATAAGACCTGGTTTTCTTTATGTAACTTAAGGGAGTTCGAACGGAAAAAGTACAAACAAGAAATGTGGCCTAGTGGGCACCTCAATGGTATAGTAAAAATTTATAAAATTTTATGCGGCACTC
>JAPYYR010000294.1:0-35988 GCA_030523065.1 Aphidius colemani | reverse complement strand
ATTAATTTTTTTTATCAAATAATTTTTTATATAAAAATGACAATAATTATCTCCAGATGAAAATTAATTAAAAAATTATATAACAAAATAGTGTTTTATATATTTAATTAATCAACTAATTACAGTAATATTTAAAAGAAAAAAAAAATTCAACGTCAATGAATTAAATCTGAAGTTTTATATAATTTGCTGGCTCTTTTTAGAGTCACGACTTCGTTATAAATTTACAGTATTATCATCACTGATGATAATCTCTGATACATTTTCTATATCATTCTATGAGATCAAAATATAAAATCCTATTATTATAGAACTAAAAAATATGCCAGTTGTGCATTGTATTGTACACATACATGGATTTAACAAGAGTTCAATCAACTGAAACGTGTTGATATGTATTTCTCAAATAGATCAAAAACGAAAAAAAAAAAATGCAATGTATTTGCTTTTAAATAATAATAATTTATTAGATTTAATTTCGTAATAATATTTTCTTTTTCTACTTATATTTTTGGAATATAAAAAACATCAAAAGTATTAATAGAAAATGAGTTGAACTTTTTAATACTCAATTAGACACAATCTAAATGAATTTGATTAATTTTTTAAATCTGCTTATTTACCAGTTTATTTATTTGTTTACTTTTTAACTTTTCTGTATATGTATATATAAATTTATATGAAAATTTAAAATTCCTATATTCAAGACAAAGAATGATAATGGCTAACTCGTGCAAGACGATAGCATAATTCCGTAAATGGTACAAAGGAACGTTGGAGGCCATTCGATTTATACCCAATACTCGATACATCCGTGCTGAATTCGATTTCAATTTGTATGCCGAGCATGTTTCCTCAGTGTGTTTCTACTAAACGAACAGTCTTTTCATTTATTTTATTTTTAATTTCATTTTCAACATACCAGTCATTATTTTAACAAAGTATTTATGATTCTTCGAATATTTGTCGAATATTAATTACATATTTTCATGAAATTTTAGTTTAAATGTCTCAGTTGTTCATTGTATTGCTAAATTATCGAATACTTGGATAATTTATTTATTTTTAAATAATACAAATAATAATATACCAAGAAATTTAATTTTACAAAAACGTAAAATTGAATTTTCTCTTTTATAAAAAAAATAATTATTCACTCCGTAAATTTTGTTGTTATACTAGTATGCATGTCATGAATCAATTATTATTATTATTTTTCTTTTACATGCAATGACTATGATTGGATTTTTAAGATTCAATTTTTTTTTTCAAACACATCATTTTATTTTATGAATTTTTATATTGTCAATGTTTCTGTCCATAGAGGGTTAAATGAAAAAAAAATATAAAAAAACAAGTAACGAGATAAATAACGTTTGAAGCAATTGGTCTCAACAACTCACCGCAAATGAAGATACTTGAGTACACAACATCCACATTTATCCTCAGCAATTCACTGCTGGAGTCCAATTCAATTCGCAAGACAGCAAATCATGATACTCAATTTGTCTTGTTCGCTTATGTCAAAAAATTTTTACGCTTATGTTAAAAATAAAAAAGCTCTATAGTCATAAATAAAAAAAAAATACAAAAATAAATTAAATTTGTATTATATTTTTTAAATCAAAATTCGTTAAATTCCATAAGAAAACGAGTAAATGATTTTATCATGGTTCTTCATGTAATTCAAAATATATAAGTGTGAAAAAAAAATAAATCAAGTGAAAATGAATCGAGAATTGCCTTGGGCTTTTTCATTGTAGCCACAAAAAGTCTCAATCTTTTATCGCAATCTTTAGATTTTTTTTGTATTTTTAAATCTATTTTTATTAGTATGATTAAAATTATTTTATTCAAGTTTGCAGAGTTCTGTAGCTGTTGCCATAAAAGGATCGACGTAAACGACTGTGAAAAATTGTGACGAGACGCGTGAATGTAACGCACATTGCACTCCAATGCAACGATGCTTCTGATCGAGCATGCCATCTTGCTATTTTATGCAGATCACATAATTTATTGCAATTTAAGTCTCTCAAGAATACTAATTTGTATACTTTTGTATAATAAAAAATAATAATATTCATCTAATTAATTTACATGAGTAGAAATTATTAATAATTTGTTTTATTATATTTTTTACATTAAATTAATTTATTTGTTTTAAAAATATATCATATTTATGCGATAGCTTATTTAATGAAGGAATATTATTAATTTTAAAGTACTTATAACAACAAAAAATATGAATAAATTATAATTAAATTATAGAGTCGGTTAGCTCAAAAATAAATTCTTTAAATAAACAAATACTTCATATATCAACGTACTTTTTTAATTACTATCAGAAAAATAGTACTCGAAATTAATTTTTCTAATAAATATTATCAATTTTTACTATTTTATTTATCACTTGTCAATTTTTCTTTTACATAGCAACTTAATAAAATTATTTTCAAAGATTTTTCATGATAAAATTTTTTTTCCACCATATCACAACTTAATAGACTTATTTTTCAAAGATTTATCATGATAAGTTTTTTATTTTAGTTATTTCTAAAGTGATAAATGTTTATATAAAAAAAAATAAATAATAATAATGTTGAAGTTTTAAGTATAATAATTTTATTTGACATAAAATAGTTACTTGTGTAATGACTTGTGTGTTTGATATCATATCGACAAATGTCTGTGTGAGTTTATCTCATAAACTTTCAAAGAATAAATTACAAATGTTATAAAGATGTTGAATAAATAAATAAAGTTATATTTATTCATCATAATATTTAATGTTGTAAATATAAAAATACAATAAAGTCATAAAGTTTTTAACAGTTTTACTTCGAAAAGCCCATAATTATTGAAATGAAAAATTTATATTTTTAAAATATACAAATATTGATATAAAAAAATTAATTATATTCATCTGTTAATCAAATGTTTGTATATTTATATATTTTTTTTATAGAAACAATCAACATACTCAAAAAAAATTTGAGTCAATTATTTTTAATTTTTTTATAATGTCGAATAAAATTTCACTTTTTAATTAACTATATTTATGTTAGAAAATAAAAGAGAAAAAAATTAAGGATGGGCAAGTTGATGAGAGAAAATGTTTCTGCAAAATAACGGATCATCATGATTATTTCAAGACAATGGATGATTAGAGTCACTGATGCTCATCAATAACTGACAAGTAACTCTCGTCTTGACTTGTTTATTCACCATCTGGATTATATTTATTACAAGAATATATTTGATAGTGGTAGTTGTTATGTTACATATAAATATTACAACTGAGTTTCTAATCCAGGCTCATGATATGGACATGTGGTCAGATATTTTGCACTTGGTGATTTAAAAATAAATACAACTTCAAGATGCAGTTGTTGATCAACTAGCCAATCCTCATCATAATTATTCTTTTACTGTATTATTTTTATTAACAGCCGGCATAAGTACTGGATGCACCACTGTATGATCAACCATGTCTATATTTATATCAAGGAATTCAACTTTAAATCATTATTATTTATTTATTCATTTATTTTTTCTACTATTTTTCATATCCATTTCCGCATCAACTGAATGCTCAAAAAAAAAAAGGTAATATCATTTTTTAAAATATTTTTATAAATAATATTAATAAACAAAAAAGAAAAATGATATAATTTGAGATCGGAAAAAATACAAATATTCATTTTTACATCTTGATATGAATCGATTGAAAATATTCATGCAATTATGTACAAATAAATTTATAAACTTATAAACTCATTACATAGATATTAATCTTAAATAAGATATTAATTATTCTTTTTCTTCCACCGTTATGCTATGTTTTCTTGATGTTCTCTACTAATGACGGCTATTCACCCAATTATATTAAGTTTTTATTTCTTGAAAAACTTGATGAATGACTTAAAGGAAAAACAAATAATATTGACAAGCGTTGATTGATTTTTACTTGAATTTTTCAAAATCAATAATGACTTGTTAAATATTTTCATTATGCAATGATTATTATGTATACTGGATCACAAAATTTATGGTTAAATTCATGATCATACGTAATTATATGATTGCAAATTAATATACCTTCAATGTTATAGTCATCTTGTCTACTATAATTCATATGAATTAATTAATATTCTCATGCAATTAAATTGATGAGTGGGTAATAATGCTAATGATGTATGAATAAACTCTGATTTATCATAAGCATATCTTCTTTTTCCTCATTGTTTTTAATATAAATGAAAAAAACCTTCCAAAAGAAAATTGTGTTTAACTTCATTGTGTTTACTAGACAAAATAAAATTCATATTAAACAAATTATTAAAGAATTTTTGTTATAAAATTTAAAATAATAAACAAATAATTTATATGCAACATTTTATTTCTATCAACATCATTAATTTAATTATTATTTACATTTTTTTTTTATAAATATATATTTTTATATCAAAAGAAGAATGAGTGTTTTTTTTTTCATTTAGTTTTTTAAAAAACCAAGTTTATTGAGATGCTGGATGATCATCATCAAAGGAATTAATACATGCATTCATCACACCATCAAACTTGCTACTAATGATCCTACTACATCATGTCTTCTAATTTTTTTGTTGATATAACAAACAAACCCTCGGATTTTATTTGTCGTTAATCATCAACTGAGTCACGTGCCATTTCTTTTTTAAATGTCTTTTTCTTCTATAAATATTTATATATAATTTTTTTTTATAATTTCTAATTAGTGTTCGTTTTAGAAAGGTGGAAAAAATAAAAAATTATTCCTCAGGCATATTAGTGTATATATTCTCTGTCTTTATATCAACTTCATAGGTTGCCTCCGGATGCTTAAACAAGAACCAGTTTCATCGTTATTCTCGAAACCAAAACAACAGACAAAAACAGCAAAAAAATATTGTACTTATGTGAAGAGAAGATTGAAAAAAAAAAATGAATAGATGAGGAAAAGATGATGAAAAAATACACATTGATCGAGGCCTTCGAAGTTGATTGATATATACAAATAAATTTTTTACACAAGTCATGCAAAATCTAAGGTAAATAACATTGTAATAAATAAAACAAAATTTAAATAAAATTAAACTTACTCGATATATTTTTTAGTATAAAAAAAATCATCTTCTGAAAAATTTCATTGAATCAATTGATAATTACAAGCTCTGGTTGTTCTTGCAACTTCAAATAATAATTAACGAAATTATAATAATAAAAATATTGCATAAATAAAAGTTCTATGATAATAAAATAAAAAAAAAAGAAAAAAAAAAATTAGAAAAAGTATCAAGTCAAAGTAGGTTTATGTATTTATTCAATTAATTAATTTTATTATCGGTCATTTAGTTATCTGGTCATACAAAATTTTCTAATAAACTAATTAATTATTTTTCTTCTATTAAATAGAGCAGTGTCAATGACTTTGCAAGGCATACGTCAACGACCTCATTTATAATAATCGATGGATGAATGAACGAGCAATGGTGCGTGTCCACTTTAAATCTCTTCAGAAATACTTCATCCAAGATCGACAAGTATGCACAGTTTTTATTGATAATTTTTTCGATGTATATTATTTTTATTTCTTGGTTGTTCATCAACAAGGATGATATACTTTTTTTTTATACTCTCATTCAAGGATTTAACCGTTTGACTAATCACTAACGAGTCATTAAAGTCAAACTAAATAAACAGTTATTAATGAAAAAAATGAATAAATATTATTTTTAATAAAAAAAATATCAGCTATAATGAATAATGGTATGATACATACCAGAAATTTATAATTGCAATACGACATTCTGTTTAATGTAAAATAGATTGTGCCGTTTGAAGTTCCGTTACTCATCAATTTTTATCTAGACTATTTTTGATTAAAAAAAAAATCTATACAAATATTTATTTATTTATTTTTTTTATTGTAATTAAATATCATGTTGAAAATTCCAGCTGAATATTAAATGTTGAAATTAAAATAATTAAATTCAAAAAAATATATACTTAAATTTTATTTCAAATTGGTGTTGAACAACTTTTTTGTTTGTCTGATAATTTTTTTCTTTATAATCAAAAAAAATATATTTTTTTATACTTTTAATAACGTTGAATTTTTATTAACATTGGAATTTCGCACCATCCAATCGTGTCACATTGAAATTTATTATTGCGAAAATAAATGTCTTCATTAAATATTATACATCGTTGTGTTGAACAAAAGACAACGAACGAATCTTTATAAAATTTTGCAGACTTGTCAGATGAAAAAATATAAAATAAAAAAAAAATTTATATATAAATATAATCAAAAGATTAAGAAGAAATCAAGATGCGCATCATGGGGTGTAAAAAATTTTTGTTCATGTCCTCGTGAATAAAAATAAACACGAAAAAATAAAAATAAAAAATGTAGAAGAAGAAGAGATAAATCAAAAGTAAAAGCAGAATGAAAAAAAAAAAAAAATGTTTTAAGAAATAAAATATATGATCGCGGGATGATCTGTCGGAGTATTAGGTGGCATATGTGGTCATCGGTTGGTTGCTGATTAAAAGGCAAACTTTATTACGATGTGGTACCTAATTTTGAACTAATTTTATGTGATTACAGGCGGTGAAGGTTTGAAGTTGCTTCGCATGGCTAAACGGAGGGATAAAACAATAATAATAAGAATAAACAAACGAAAATAAAAAAGTTTTGTTCATCGTTGAATTATTTATTTCATCAGTTGCTTAAAAATATTTATTGTATCGATGCGAGTGCAAAAATAGCCTTTCAAATTTTGAAAAAAAAAATGTAACTGAATTTCTTTTTGCCACACGATTTTATTTATATTTATATTTCTAAATATTATTTAAACAAAAAAAGAGTTGAATGAAAATTAATGTAGGCATTTTTGAAACATTTCATTTACATTTTTTTTAAATTCATTTTTTAGTAAAATGATGTAAAATATTTTTCGCTGATTATCAAGTTTCTGTGATTTTATTTTGTAATTATAATATAATTTACGTATAGTTCGTCATGTTAATTCCAAATGATCAATCATCAACTCGATACCGGTTTTTAAATATTGTGTGGTCGTCGAGGTCGACAAGAATCATCATTAGTGATCGATTAACCTTTAACATGAAATCTGTCATCCCATTTAAATATGATACACGACGTAAACTTTCAGTATCTAAATGTCATGAAGAGAATAAAAAAAATAAATACATATTTTTGTATATATTTATTGCGGCTTATAAATAAATTATAGTTTGTGTTTAGGACGATGATGAGGGTCATCTAGATCACTTAACTTACAATTTATTTAAAACCCCTGATTATATATCGATTTTAAAATTTATTAAACATCATTTTGAAATATTATATATCAATTTTATCTGAAAAAATAAAATACAAAATAATAATAGAATCAGTTTTATATTTTAAAAAATATTTTTAAATAATAAATAAATTTTTATATTTTAAATCTTAATAAGTGATTTTGTTTTTTTTTTTCTTTTGAATTAATTTATGTCTCAGATTTTTTTGTTAAATTATTTCTTATTAAATTTATTTAGCTTCAGGTATTAAATTCATAGCTTCAGGTAATTTTTAAGGCAATCCTTTTTTGCATTTAGTTGCTAAAAAAAAAAATTAATTAGAATCGAAAATTATATAGTGCATTGATGTTGTCAGATCAATAGTTCTGTCAACCGAGTGACGAATCAATTTATGTGAAAAAGTATAAGAACCATAAAAAAAATTAGACGAATACTGTGACGAAAATAAAAAAGCCTTTTTATAAAAAGTTTGCAAGCTGACCACCACGAAGGCGAATCAAATCGTGATAAGATTAAGTTCACGAAGGATTTCAGTATATATACCGACAAACAGGACACGAGCATAACGTTTCTTTCCCACGACCTCATAGTGTAACCAGAGGTGATGACAAAGATAATAAAAATAAATAAAATGAAACATTGTGTATAACTCCAGTATAAAGAAAACAAATAAATAAATAAAAATTATTTTGTTTTAATAAGCATATAGATGCTTGGCCAAAGCTGTCTCAATGGCTATATAAACATAAAACATCTACATTACTGAAAAATAAACTAACAAGATCAATAAAATGAATAAAAAAAATGCCACACTAAAAGCTGCTATGCAAATTCAATTTCTACGAGTTTCAAAGTGCAATTAGTAAGGAATGCACTGGACAATTTTTAAATCACTGACATAAATTACGAGCAGTTCTTTGAAAGCGTAAATTTCTTGACAAACTATTGCATTTATTTCAATTTAAATGTATGAAAATAGCTTTTTTTTTTATCTTTATTTAATTCACCAAGGCGTTCATTTTTTTATTTATTTATTTGCTTTTTTGATGAATAAATTTTTTAAAATTTTTACTCTCAACGAGGCTAACTTTTATTGTCTTTTTTTGTTATGAATATTCTTTTGTGTGTTGTTACAGAGGTTGAATATTATTTAGCTTGATGGCAGGGTGCAATCACCGGTATATTTATTTTTTATATTAATTTTTTTATTATGGTAAATATGGACGAGTACCTTGCACTTCCGGCAATTATTAAAAATTATTATTATATTTATACATTTGTATAATAATTGTGAATGAATTATTGACTCTTGATATAAAATTGTAAAAATATATTTCCACATGAAATTACATATCATAATTCAAAAAAATAAACCTACAAATTTTTGAAATTAATTTATTTATAATGGTCTAAATGAAATGTTAATGTTCATATGAAACATAGAGACAAATAAATTAAATTTACAAATACAACTGGAATATAAATGGTTTTAAAAAAAGTCTGCTGCTAATAAAACAATTTGGGTTAAGTTTAATCCTTTGAGATTTATGTATTAAGCATAGAGAATGAAAAAAGCTTTTTATTTAATTTATTTAATTTGTCCTTTGAAAATAATAACAGCGATAAAATAAACTTTTTAAAAATAACAAACAATTCAAATGAAATATTATGAATAATAATAAAAAAAAATTTTGAAACAATTTGTCACGTGAATTGAATTATCTGGAATAAAATTAAAATTGAATAAATTATTTATATTTGTATGATTATTTTCAATATAAAAATTTACAACAGTTTAATCTTTGTTTGCAGATTTATGCGAAATACTGATCTTCAGTTTTTTAATATAAAAAACTGTAATCAATTTTGTTTAATAATTTTTATAATTCCGAATAAAATCTTGAGAAAAACATATTTATAGTTGTTTAATACTTGTAAAGTAGCAAAGTTTAGGTTAATCCTTGTCAAGGAAATTACCTACTTACATATACTGAAAATTAAATATGTTAAAATAACTGTTGAAGCCATAAGTTGATGCATAAGAGGTTGGAAGGTTAATTCATTCAAGGTATTAAAAATAAAAACAAATGAATAAAATAAAATTTAAAAAAATATGCATATAGATATTTTGTATACCGTTTGTCGCTTTATTTTCTTTGAGTTATGGTCAATTATCCTTGCAAATATTAACAGCATGTGGCTGATGTTGACTACGATTTTAACATCCGGTTACAAATATAATCACAGTAGCCGCAACCATCGATTGACATTTACACGATACAATTTTTTTTTTTTTTTTCATCAATTTTGTTTAAATGTAGAATTTTTATTTTTCTATTTTTTTTATTATTATCTCTCTGGTTATTTTAACCCTGACAAAGAATAAAAGAGAAAAAAAATTCTTTTATGATAGAAATATTTTTACATTCCAACCACCGCATTATTTCCTACACCATGAAAATATTTGCATAACAATCTTCTCTCAACAGAGTGGAAATTAAAAAAAAAGAAAAAAAAGTAATAATATTATAATAAAAATAAAAATACAATGTTTAAAAAAGTAACGATAATTAATTCAAAATTCAGAATCCCCAAAGAGTGTAAGAGATAAGTAAAATAAACTTGATTTTTACATGTATATATTTGTGATTTATTGGTCATGTTAATGATGATTTTTTTTTTGTTTTTTATATCTTATTATATTACGGATTTTTTTTTGCAACTTCTTGTCTCGTTTGGAGTGCCGTAAAATTAATTGTAGGCTTCTCGTTGGCATTACATTTGTGTAAATAAAATGAATAAAAAATATTTCATATTATTTAGAGTCAAGGACGAGTATGTGTCCTTGAGGATGTATTTATTTTCCGAACAAGATTTGGTTAAAAAATAAAGGACCTTATTATATATGATGATGTTGCTATATCAATTGCCTAAAGCTTGAATTTATTACTTGATTCTACAGTAATTTTGAATTGATTTATTTACACTTAGTTAATTATAATTTCTTAAAATTATTTCTTCAGTTTGTCACAAGTTTATATAATTAAATTGACTTGAATTTTACCAATGTAAAAGGGCTTGTTCACAATATACTTGTGTACACTTGAAAAATGAGCTTGTAAAATTGACCTCTATCAATTGAGTTTGGTTCGGTCATAGATCTCGCTTGATTGATGTCTACAAAAAGCTTATAGACATAAAAAACTAAAAAAAAAAATTCATATACAATCTAAATAATAAAATATTCATCAACAATATTCTGTTGTTTTTTTTTTAAATTTATGAGCCTAAATATGATAGACAGTAATAATAAAAATTACATTTGCTCAATAAATAACACATAATATATTTTTCAAAGTTCCACTTTATATATATTATAAAAAAAAAAAGTAAGAATAAAAAATATAAAAAGAATTCGGTAGAAAACGAGATTGACATGTTGGAGTTTGGAATATAAGTCTAACAAAGCATCAATCTTAGAAAGGGTTTAGAAACCAAGTGATATCAGTGTAGTAAATCTTGACAGGCCGTCGAGAAAACGACTTGCTTCTGGTTATAAATTTTTTTTCTTTACCTCAAATAAATTTACTTTTACTCTTTCATTTTTCTGACGTGTTTGAATGATTTTATATTTTTTATTTTAATAAAAATTATGTTAATTCAATTGATATAGAAAAATTCAATTTGTTTTTTTTCATATTAATAATGTTCGCTCGATAAATTATTCAAATTTGTTTTGTTTTAATTTTTTTGAGAATAGAAAAAATAATTTAAAAAAATATTAATTCTTTTATTATTTTAAAATAAATTAGTAATTGTTTTTTTTTTATTTTTTTTTCATACAATATATTGATTATATTCTGAGACTGTCTACTTTACCGAATACATTAGTGTTTTTGTCTTAAATATATTTGAAATTCTGTTTGAACCAAGTGACTTGATGTAATCAGTTTAATCAAACAAACTGTATATTATTCTACGTGTCTCAATCACAACATGACATTACAAACGCATTTACTAGTTTTCACAACGATTTACATTGTTTTACTCAACGATACTTAATCTTTGTATATACGCGTTTTGTGATCAATGTTCCTTCTTCATTCCAGTTTTACATTATGTACCTTGCCTCTTGTTTTGAAAAGTCACATTTATCTTGTCTTGCTTCCTTTTCCTGATATGGTACCACTGATACAGACACCCTCCAACTTTGTTTACAAAATTTGTTATACTTTGTTGTGAGAATTTTCTCACATTGTTGATAAAAGAATTAAAAAAATAAAAATTTAATTTATATTCTTACGTAAATTTATTTTAAATATTTGACTTTCAATTAATTAATTTTTTCATATCCTGTTGAGCTTTAAATCATTCATCAAAATTAAATTTTATTTTCCAAGCTTGAATAAATGACTTACAATAAAACATTTATTTTGTATTTGCAGTTTCGATTAAACAAAAAATAAAAATAATAACTTCACAATATCCCCATCAGTTAAAAAATTAAAAATATGTTTATACTATTTGAAATAATTCCACACCCTGTTTTGTTTTTTTATTTATATTTATTTCATCTTGAAATATACTGTAACGAGTGATTTCAAAAGGTACAATCACGATACAAAATACCACATGTTAATTCACGTTAGGATTATCTGAATATCACATAGAAACAATATTGCCTCCGGTATACAATGCATACAATAATTTCTCTCAATCCATGTTGTGTTCAAAGTTTATCATGGATTTAACAAATTACTCATGATATCGATGTCTATAAAAATTAATGTTTATTTTATTTTTCCATTTTTTACAAATACACATGATTTACTCTCAGCGAGTTTTTATATGTTAATATTGATAAAAAAATTATTTATCATTTTAATTTTTAATATTTATTATCGTGACAGTTGAATATTTATTCACGCTATGTTTAAATAATGACATATGAATAAATTATAAATGTAAAATGTTTATTTGCAATTAAGAAGATAATTTTATTTCTTTTAAATATTTTTCATATTTAATGAATATTATTCTTCATTTCATTCAATACGTAATTTCTATATTAAAAAAAATCAATAAAATTAATTAATTAAATAAATTTAAAAGTGATAAATTAATTGGATAAATATATTTTACTTACAGAGATGATTTTCTAATGAAAGGATAAACACTTGCTGGAATAAATCCATTAAATGTTGTTGCAAGTGCAGATGTATAAGCTCCCATATTTTTCCAAATCATCCAATCCTCTTCTTCGAAATCTTGCATTGGTGTACTTTTAACAAGAATATCATACGGATCAGCAGTACGTCCCCAAATTGTTGATATAAACATTTTATCACTTTGCTAATTATTGAAAGTCCATTTAAATTTTATTGATATTAGTATTAAAATAATAAATTTTATCAATAAAAAACAATTGATACTTACACGATACAAAGAATCGGGAATTCGATGTTGTATGTCAAGTAATTCTTCGATAAAAGCTCCATAAGTACCATCATTAACATAATAAAATTTCTCTATATTATCATCATCTTTTTTAAAAGTTTTTTTACCAATAATACAAGCTGACAATGTAAAAGCCGATTCAACGTAGTATCTTCCAGGCTCACTTATTATTTCAATTTTAGGGTCCACATTTTTTAGTGCATCATTAATAGATAAAGCCAACTTTAATAAAAATAATTCAATGACAATAAAATATATATAAAATATGTAAATTAATTGTTTAACAATTCAATTTTATTACCCTATTTAAATAATCAGTATCTTGGCCATCAATTCCACCACCAATATCAATAACATTGGCTTCATTGTGTCCCATTGTTTTGGCAGTATTTATCAAGTTATTACACATTTTTATTCCTTTTCCAAATGATGCTGTATCCAAGCAAGGACTTCCTAAATGAAAACAAAAACCCAATAATGTCATTTCGAGATCTTTCATGTATTCCATTAGTTCAATTACTTCAGTTGTCACTTCGCAACCAAATTTTTTACTGAAATTGACACCACATTGATCAGTTGGACCGTCAAGAGCTACTCTTATTAATAATCTGTTGAAAAATATTTACAAAAAAATTTAATTATTTATTTATTCATTTTTAAATTTATTATTATAAAATGTATTTACTTCGCTTCGGGATATAATTTTTTGAGCTTTAATATTTCACTTTTACTGTCAACTGTCGTTTTTTCAATACCAACTTTTTTAGCATATTTTATATGCGATAATGCTTTTCCTGGATGTGCATATATTATACGATCACTTGATACACCCGTTTTTAATACCAACTGTATTTCTTGCTAAATGAAAAACAAAAAAATTGTTTAAAGTTTTATAATTAATAAATAATTAATTCAAAATAACATTAAATATTTATGCACCTTTGATGCACAATCGAAATTTGCATTTAAAGCTGCAAGAGTTTGGATTACTGTTGGATCTGGATTACACTTGACGGCTAAAAATAATTAATACAAAAATATTTTATCATAAATAATGGTAAAAGAAAATTTATATTATGTAAAATGAATTTATTTACCGTAATGAGGCACTACTCGTGGCATTTTTTCTACCAACAGTTTATGTTTTTTAATGATGTCTTCAATGTCCAGAATATAAAATGGTTCATCACTTTCAGTTTCTTCAATAATATTTTTAATTAAATCTGTATCATTTTTTCCTTCATGAATTTTTATATTTTTCATATCAAATGTAGACATATTGTTTCACTTATTTAAAACAACAAGCAGTTTTTTATTTATAACTTTAACATAAAAATAATTCACGATTACGTTGACTGGATGTTTTTGGATATTTTATTTTCGTGCAGTCTTTAGCAATACTATCCACTCGTTGAAGAGTTTAATTTTCTAATGAACTTCAAAGTGTTTTTACACCTTAATTTATACTCAGAACCTTATCAATTGATAACTAATACACTAACAAACATTAAATGTATCGAAGAAAGCACGAGTCAACAAGCACACGTTTACCTTTCATTCGAAAATCTAAAAATATAAGTTGTTTGTTTCATTATTTTTTTCTATTATTATATTTTATTATGTTCGACAAAAAGATGTTGATCAAAGAATGAGAAAAACAAAAATTATCTCTTCTTGAAGAGTTTAAAAACATATTTTTTATTTTATTTTCTTATCAAAGTTGACAAAAAAAAAAGTTATCAAACAAGTGACTTGTTTTTTCATCGAGTGACATTTCGGATAAACCGAAATAATCAGTCATAATTAATAAATACATGTACAGCGCAACCAATTATCATTGAATTTTTTTTTTTTAATATTATCTGTAACTGAACTTTAATATTAAAACTTCAATAAAAAATATAAAAATGTATTATTATGTTTTTTAATTTATTTTTTATTTGTTTTCGAAAATACTTTTATCACACGCCTGAATCATTATTTATTAAAGTAGGTTGAATCGATCAACAAATTGTTATAATATAATTTTACAATAAAAACTAAAATATATTAATGAGTGATCAAATTTATAATTTATAATTGTTATTGGTCGAAAGTGTTATACAATTAAAACTTCAACTTTAAAATAAAAATACAAAAACGTATTATATAATTTTGATTTTTTTGTTGAAATAATAAATATAAAAATATCTTTTTATAATCAAACGCCTGGAGCATTATTTATCATTAGCCACTTGTCAATAGTTTTATAACTATTATTGATTGTTTTTTTTATATTAAATTTAAAAATATATCCAAAGAAAAGGTCGAATCTAATATATAATTTTGTAACCGTTGCTTGTAATTTTGTAATTAATGCTCACTTCAAGTGGCATTATGTTACACGATTAATATAATTCTAGTTTACATGACAATAATTTTTTTCCTCAAATGACTTTTTAAATGGTTTTTATTAATTTATTATTATTATTATTTATAATACGTGTATAATTTTTTAAATGTATTTTTATTGAAATATAAATATTGAAAAATATGTATATATAATGTTTTTTTTTGTTTTTTAATTTAAAAATAAAAAACATTATGATGACCAGTTGATTGAACGTGACAAGAAAAATATTAATACGGTACTTTGTGTCTTGGATTGCGAGCAAATTGCAGTCTCTGCGATTTGCAATGTACATGTCAACATGCATAAGACATTCTTACATACAAGAGTTTTTAAATTATAAAAAATTAAATAATTTTTTGATTATACTTTGATAAATTTATTTGGCTATAGTATTTATTATATGTTTATAAAATATAATCTGACTATTAAATACCGTATTATGTCGTTATTATGATAAGCCAAAAATTACTTTATCAGATGTGTTGTCGTTTTTGGATTAACACCCTTATTTGCAATAGTATATTCTTACTTAAAGGTGAGTAAATATATACACATATATGTATTGAGGATAATGACCGGGCCCAGGGCAAAAGTTACTTTTTATTTTTGACCTTGAATGTAGCAACTTGGCGTTGCTTTGATACAGAATAATCGCACTTAACTTCCATCTTGATGTGTCGTCTCCAAGGATTTACAAGTCCATTAAAAACTTTCTCATTATATATTTTTTACAGATAGAGAAAAAAAAAGACAATTTTCAACATATAATTGGATCTATATTTTTTTTTCAATTGATTTTTTCAACTATTTGTAAGCCCAACAATTTGATAGGCATAATTGGATAGTTTTTCATCTGTTTTTTCTATAAACAATAATTTTTGGATTCAATAAAAATTATTTATTTCATTTTTAATTCAAGCACAAAGTTATTATTAATATGTCATTGTGATTCAATAAATTTATTGAAATAAAAATGATAATCAAACACATACAATTGTTTATTTATTTTTCAAGTGCTATTATTTATTTATTTGATATAATAAATAGTCCAGTGCACATTATATACAGTGATAAATAATTTTATTCAACCACCCACATGGAAAATTGATATACAGATTGCATCAAATTCACATAAATATATATTTTATATGTCTAAATGCACAAAACGTTTTGTTGCCAACAAAATATTTATTTGTAATAATTTTTTTTCTCTTAAAAATCAAGGTCAAGTTGATGCACCAAGTGATCATGTGATTTAAAATTTTCATAGGTACATATAATAAATGAGAATAAAAAAAAAAGGCTGAGTTGGTTGGAGCAAATGATTCAAAGTCAAATGATTTCTATCGGTTACTTTTTTGTTTGCTCCCGCAGGCGCCGCAATACTCGCGATATATTATACGATTGAAAAATGTCGTTGTTTATTGCACGAATTTATTTTCGAGGACATCATGAAATACATATATCATTCAAAGTCAAATGCATGCATTGCTATTTTTTTTCATATATTACTTATTATTTTTAAAATATTTCTTAAGATGATGTATCTGTCACTCAAGTCGATCTTATCAGCATAATTTTATTTACAAATTAATTAATTAACTTCACGTTAAAGAAATTAACATGGTTTTTATATTTATAATTATTATTTTCATTTTTTTTTTTATTTGAAATGTAATTTTAATGAGATTTGTCATGTTGGGTCTTTAATTTTTTCTTTAAATGCCGTGAGAAAAAATATATTGTGTCGGGAAAAAATATATCAATGTGTCCTTGATAAAACGACGTTGACAAACATAAAAAAAATTCATTATATTGAATAAAAAGTAAACAAGGATATCTGTACGTTCAATTAAGTGAGCTTTTTTTGCTTTCAATACTGTGTTTGAATCAGTAACATGATTTCATTCTTTTGACACGAGAATATTCTTCTTTTTGACACTATGAATCATTATCATGAGTAGTTGTTATAATTGGCACAAAACCATAAGGTGGTGTACCATCTCTGGTACTTTGACCGGTACTTCGTGATGAATCTTTTCTATTTCTAACTGGTTTAACTGTTCCTTTACATTTAGCAACAAATTTAATTTCTTCAATTAATTCTTCTTTAAATGGTAAATTATCATTGTGTGATGTCCAAGTTATATCCCACAACATTTCAATTGTTGTTAATACCAATGACACAGCACAGCCAATACTCAATACAAGAAAAACACCACCAACATTGTCAAGTGTTAATTCACCAGCTGATGCACCACCAGCATCATCCTGTATTATTTAAAAAATTACACAATTTTTTTTTCATATATAAAATTATATATTATACGTGTTTCAGTATACTTACTGTACATTTACCACCACCTCGTTTTTCTTCCCACCATTTTTTTTTCAATTGCGAAAGAAGACCAGTTTCTTGTAAATAGAGAACAGCTGTGTTCAACTTGTTTCGATATGGAAAATCTAAATAAAGAAAAATTTCTTGAATAAAATATTAGCAATTTTTAAAAAATTTAAATAAATATTTATCCTGCTGTTACATTTTCTCATTGCAATTCCGTAGCCTTTTTGATCCAACATTCCACCAATCATCGTCAAGCCACATTCTCTTTGTTGAATATATTCAATTGAACTTGATTCCATCAAAAATGCATAACCACCATCTTCTTTGATGACTCTCGATTTTCCCATATCATTGTCATCAGTCATTACATGTTCTTTATGTGTATCCATATATCTGTACATTGTTCTGTACGTTGAATCATTGGAGCCCTTAAAAAGAAAAAAATTAATACAAAAATGTTAATATTAAGTCAGACAATTATTGAAAATTACAGGGTTAAATTTAATTAGTTTTTTGGATAGCAAACCTTGAAAAAATTAAAAGTTGCACCACCTCGTTTAGCACCGTATTTAACTAGTCCTTGATCGCCCTTTGTTGCAAGATCATCTGCACTTTGTATTGGTTTATCAGTTGTTTCAACAGTTAAAAATGCAGCAAGATTAGCAGTATATGAATTTATCAATATTAAACAAAAAAACCACCATGAACCAGCCAACATTCTCGTTGATGCTCCACTTGAAACACAAAAGAAATAAATTTAACTACAATGTACTTATGATGATGATGATTAATGAATTTTCTTTTTAACATACATTGGAGCAATCTCAGAGCCTTGTTGCATAAATGCACCAATTGTAAACCAAAACGAGTTTTGTAATGTCAATTGATTTTGCAGTGTTTCAGGCTCTTCAATACATGGATATGGATTTGTCCATTCTGCTGGGCATAATCTTCCAATTATGAATAATAATAATGATACAAGTGTAAATGTTATGAATAAACTTATCCATACATCTTCAGCAAATGGTGATACAAATGAAAACAAACTTGGTGGTTTTTTAGTTGGTTTTTTGTATAAAATACTTATTCCTAAAATTGAAATGGAATTAATTGTTATAAATCATTTTACAGTTATAATTTATTTATTATTTATTTATTTATTGTTACCCAAATTCATAAATGGCATTGTAAAGTCAACTGCTTTTTCACGTTCTGCTGTTATTGTCAAATCTGTTATTGCAAGATCACCTTCCTTGAATAATTAAATAAATTAATTGGTAATCAAATCGAAAAGAACAAACATTTTAAAATTATTTTGTAGTATTTTACAATCGTAGTTATTTAAAAAAAGAAAACTTTCTTCATCTTATTCGATGATGGCAATACAGAAAGTTGTAAACTCAACTGAAGAACATTTTCCAGTAAGAGATAAAGTGAATCAATTGATAATATTAATACCTGGCCGAAAGCAGCACAACAAATTGAAATTAATATTTTTAAAATAATTAATTTATTAATATTCTTTTCTTTTGATTATTAACATATAAATAAAAATAAGACAAAGTTGGCTTTAACGACCTCCTCAAAGAGAATGATGAAAATTGATTTTTTTTGTTCTTTTAAATTTAAGAAATTTTCAAAATGAAATTTAGCAAAAATTAAAATAAATATTAACTTACAAATCTCATTAGTTGTCCAATCAATCCATCCCATTTACCAGTTTTTGGATCTTCATTTCCATAACTTTTTTCACCCTCTTCAAATGTATAATTGAAATGTAAAATTTTACTTAATTCCTGAATGATGTCAATAGCGAAACCCTCATATCTATCATTACCAGTTCTTTTGGTAGATGATTCTTTGAGCATATTATAAGGATCAGCCTGAAATTAAAAAAATAAAAGTTTTACGAATATAATTTCATTTACAAAAAAATATTGTCTTACCAATGCAATTAAAACTTTAAAAGTTTGATTAGCCATGTCCATTTCCCCTTCAGTAATGGCAGTTTCTTGTGACTTGGCCCATTCAATTTCATTGGAAGTACTATTCCAAGTTCCAAGTAAACCTATACCATTTTCATCAAGTTTAACAACATCGAGTTGAAAATCACTACGAAAACCATTTGTATGAAACTTGATTAAACCAGTTAGTCCTTTTATTTCAATCTATAAAGTTAACATATTAATACCAAACAATATAGCCGTTAAAAAAAATGATATTTGTTGAATTTTGAAAAACAAAAATAAAAAACTTACATCACGTATAAAATTACTTAAACTAGTACCGTGTTCCCAACTATCAAGTGCAGTACAATCAAGAGTTCTAGCATCTCCTTTAACAGCATCTTTGAATCTTTTAAATGCTCTTGCAAATATATATACAGCATCAAACATAAGTGCTGCTTCTAATGGTAGCTTTGATAAATCTTCAAGGCCCATTTCAGCAAGTTCATGATCGAATATCAATTCAGGCTCTTGTTCATCAGGATTTAAAATTCGTACACCAGTAAAATTTGCTCCTGTATATTGATATGGCTCAAGATCCAAAGTTTGTAGATCCTTTATAAAGATTCAGAAATTATTTCCGGAAATTTACCAAAAATGCAAACAGGAATTTTGTGGTCAGCTGGGTAATTGTGTTTTATATATAAAAGAATAATAAATTTTTAATTTTCTTACCAATGAATTAACAATAACTTTGTGTCGATCTGATAGTATGCCAACTTGTAGTGCTTGTTTAAGTACATCATCTAATATTTTTAACGAACAATCAATAACAATATTTTCTTCTCCAGAATTTTTAACACGTTTTAAAACACCACGATAATTTCCAGTAGTACCAAGATGTCTTAGTGTAACTGGATACCCTTTTGAGTCCCATTTTTTTAATAAATAATTCATTCTTATTAAACCATCAATACTATCATACAGAATTGTAAATGATTTCCAATTGTATTGTGTTACAATATTCAAATAAATCTGAAACATTAAAACTTATAAATGCACAATTTAGATGAAATATGGTAATGTAAAAAACCCAAATGTGTATAGATGTTGTTAGAAATAGTTTTTTTACAAAGAATTATTTACCAATGAAAGAGACTCTGCATGTGGATACAAATTGATTGCATTCATTCTAACTAGGTCAGAATCCCAACGTGCAACGATATTGGGCACATCCATCGTATCACAAATACTATTCACATGACCTGATGATGCTCTATCTTGTGGTCCGAATAATGCTACTACATTGCTGCTACCCAATAATCTACACACTGAAAAAATCATTTGTATTATTAGCTATATTTATTTTTGATAGATGAAATTATTCATTCTAAAATGATATTACTTTATGATCCTCGAATAATTAGGATGCAATTTCGAAGTAAGATATCTAATAAACATTTCTACAAATGTCAATAGTTTTCTCTTCATTTAAATAAACTAATAAGGGATGGCTAGAATGTGACTTACCTGTTTCATTCTTTGATTAAATTAGTTTGTTAAAAATTAGCAGGTGAGCTACATTGACTTACCATTTTGTGAAATTTCAAACACATCTTCATCGTGAATAGTTTCATTGACGAAATAAATATTTGACAAATCTTCAGAATCATGACGATCCCTATTGACTTTTCTTATCGCTAGATTGAATGCTTTTTCAGTTAAATCATTTTCTGGAAAAATTCCACCTAAAAGAATATAATTAAAATAAAATAATAAAATGATTTTTTTTTTTATATTCATATTTTTTTAAATCTACCTAATGTAACTCTTTTTGCAGATGAATAAACACAGGACCAAAAAACAAGTAGAAAAATTTGAATATGCATATTTTCTTTCGCTTTCTTTTAGTTCTGAAAAAATTAAAAATATGAATTAATTTTTAAGCACCAGTTTTAATATTCATTTCATATGGAATTATAATTGTTAATTATTTTTGAAAAGACAAAATAATAATAACGTAAATAATAAAAAAAAAAAATTAACTTTGAACTAAAAAAGCTCTCAGATCTTTGGACTTAAACTTTATGATTCTCGTCAGTACTTAGTCGTTTGACGTTGTATAAACAGACACAAGGAAAAATACGAGCTAGTTTATTTCAAATTTTTAAAAAACATAAACATTTATGAATACTCGTTTGTCCGAGGCTTTTAGCACTGTCTGTCAATTTAATTTATAAATATTTATATATTCTTAATTGAAAATTAAAACGTAACTTGAAATATTTTATTTTTTAAACGTGTACTTAGTAATTCTCTTCTTAAATATAAACTTGATAACTAAAAATATGTAAAAATAATATTTTTAAAACATTTTACAAACAATGCAAATGAATAAATAAACAAAAAAAAAAATTTTGATATATTTTTAAAGTTGAATGGTTTAGAAAATAAATTTTTACATTCATAAAATTTTATTTGTATAAATTCAATATGAGCAAACAAAAATTGTATTCACTAAATTTATTTATTTTCCAACGTGTTTAACTATGAAAGTGTTGTTTCAGTTCACTCAAAATAGTATTATTTTTTTCTCTCACTATTATTATTGATTTTTATTATTTTTTTTATTTGTTTTTTTAAAATCTTTTTATTCTATTTTTTCTCACAAGATGACACGATCGAAAAAGCACCAAAGAGGAAGCACATAACAACGTTGTGATTATATTTAGATGCCAAGTAAGCGTCGCCACATTGGACATTTTTTAAAACCGTCTTGTTTTAAGGTCTGTGACATAGTTTTTCATGGCAATTTTAACAATCAAGTCCTTCATGTTCTCTTGCAATGTGTCAAAAAAGTTTATTATTTTTCATAAAATTATATTGAGTTTTCTATAAATATGAATTATCCATTAGCTTGAAAACATTAAAAATTAAAAATTAACAATTAAAAAAGCTAGATTAAAATTAAATTTTAGTTTATAATTTTTTTTCTACAGACAAAAACAATAAGTACATAAAAGCAATTAAATTTTACAGGTAGGGAAGCTTTAAATCTTCAAGGATTATTATTATCAGTATCAGTATTGTTATCATTATTAATTATAAAAATATTTTATGTAAGCCAATGTGATAAAAATTTTACAATAATAATCCAGTTTAATGAGAGTTTGTTATTTATTATTACTGTTATTATTTTCAAGTGATAAATGCAATAAGTAAAAAGTACTTGGAAATTTCTTTGAATACTTATGCTTAGCTTACCTGTGATTAAAGTTTCAGATGCGAAATAAAGAACAAGTACTATTGAAAAATATATATTTAAAAATGAAAATAAATAAATAAAAACTTGAAAAAAACTCTAATGAAATCTAGTTTGTCACTCACAAGTATCAAATGTTTTAAAGCCACTCTTGCAGTTCTATTAGCGCATGCTCAATATTCATGTATAAAAGTGTGCCTGTGTTTTCTGACTTTGTTTTAATTTTGAATCTTAAAAAGTACGTCAACCCCACTACCTAAAATTGTGTCTCATTTTTATCACAGTGACTTAAATATTTTATTTCTCTTTTAACTATTTCACTCTATGCACTATTTAGATTTTTATTATTATTAATATTATTAGGTTTTTGAATATTAAAAATATTTTTTAGTACAACTCTACGTTAAGAATATTCAAATAAAAGTATTTTTACTTTGCGTATGCATAAGAGCTTTTAGCTGGTCATCAGGTAGAATTATTTATTATTAATTAATATTTCATTCATATCAAATAAAAACAAAAAGCGTGTAGAAGAAATAAAAATCTCAAAGTGATTTTTTTTCACTCTATGCTAAGTCAAAGTCAAAGTGAAATAGTTTTTTTTTTTATTTTAAATATATATTTTAAATTCAAGTCGTTAAAATGAAAAAAAGAAAAAACATTATTTTGTAAGTTAAAAAAAAAAATATATCACTGTACTTAAAAATTTTCTTTTGTTTCACAAAACTTTTAATTTAATTCTTTTTTTTTATTTTTTCAAATCAAATTTGTTTGTAACTCGAATGAATAAAAAAAAATATATGTGCTTGACAAAAAATAATGCTTTTTGATATAAATAATAATAAAAATAATACGAAAGTTGTATAAATGTTTGTTGAAAAAAAAAAAAAAAAGAAAAGAAAGCTCATGGGAAATATTAAACTCGTCATTTTTAATTAATTAGTAACCCACCAGGGACAATTACGTAATTGAAAAAATATATTTTTTTAATATTTACTAAACCATATGTGACATAATAAGTTGAGTCAACAAACAATTCGCTAAGTTTTTAGAAAATTAAAAAAAAATGGATAATTAATTCGATGAAATGATGTTTGATATTTCTGTTGTAAATGTTCACCTGTTGACGTATCAAAATATTATTGATGCTAATAATAATAATGAAAGATTTCTGTTCGAATTAGTATTAAATAAATAGTTATTTACCACAAACATAAGACATAATATTTATAAAAAAAAGTTATTTGCAAATATATACGGACGAATAAGTTTATTCACGTTAAAAACGATGCTCGGAGTTACATTGTGAAGAAAAATTTATAATTAACAGACAGATTGTAACAGTCTTTTATCTAAATGTCAGTTATATATATATTTTTTTAAAATTATTTTATTTACAGTTATCACTTTTAATATGATTTCATTTACTTTGACGTTAGAACATTTAGGCAGTATTTTAACGGACTGTTATCCTATTTAATTTAAACAGTAAAAAAAATTTAAAATTAACAAAAACATTTTACAAAACAACTGAGTATAATATATATTTTTTTGTATAAACTGGATCATGGTTCTTTTTTTTATTTTGATTTATTTTTTTTAGATAATAATAGGATGTTTTTTTTCTATTGATAATCTGTTGTTATTTTTTAATTTAATTATTCACACAACTATCATTAAATATACTGTACATGAATTCATTAAAATTTCGAAATATTTCCTTAAAAATTATTATCATTTGTACGTTATTTTGATTAGTACATGATAACGATGAGTATCATTAAGCTCAATAATAATAACTATCATCTTTATAAATCATTTTTTTTTTAAATAGAAAAAAGATAAAATGACAATTAAATATTTGATTATACCTCATGCGAAATTATTGATTTTAAATATTTAAAATTAATTAATTTTTATTTATTATGATAAATTGTTTTTCTAATTTTTTATATTTTGATTTTTTTTAATTTAAAAATCATCGCATGAGTTATAATCAAAATTTTTTCAAAGTGAAAAATGATAATCTATTTATTCTCCACTTTTAAGAGTTTTTATTTTACGAAATATGAGTATTTCATTTAATTATCACACTCACATCATGTTAATATTTGTATATATATTTATTTAATTTTCCTGCTCAATTTTCTCCTTTTCAAATCATCTCACACGGTCAAAATCGAAATCTAATATTTACAATAATGATGTTAACATACATCGGTCTCATATTCTCATCATACATCAACGTTTTTTATAGAAAAAGTTTTATTTTAAACAGAATGATATAACTATTTCTAAAAGATGAAGTCATTGTATTTCATATTCAGTTGTTTGTATTTAATTTTTCACTCTGATTGACACTGTATACGATTCTAACATGTTTATTGGTTTATTGGTTGGCATATATGTATTTCTTACTTAGTCTTTCATTTTTTTGAATAAATTTTATCATTCGAGTTGAGCACTTTCACCTTTGTTTGAACATATATTTGTTGAATTTTGTGTTCACGTAAGGGGCGGTTTTCCAATGAAATGTCTGTACTTTGTGTAACCAGGTGCCTCTCCAACTTCCGATACTATTGACAGATTGGATTGTTGCTTCTGACGATGACAGGAATTTGTCCTTGTTGATTTTTCAATACCATCAATATTGTCTCTTGAGTACCGCAATTCACTTGGTATCTCCGAACGTAGTGATGCCTGAAATTGAAGCCACAAATTCATCAAATAAATCGAAAAATTTATTTATTTATTAATTTATTTTTAGTATACATACATGTCAAATTAAAATGATAAAATAGAATGAATTTATTTGCTCACCTTCTACATTGTCCATCCAGGTGGAAAGCAATGAAAATTTTGACACAACTAACAATGTCATACCAATTTTTTTTTTTATGTTTGTTTAACACTCATACATTTTCATTCACTCACAAGTCAACTGATAAATTGAGACACACTTTGGACATTGATGATAATTTTTTGTTAAAAATTCTTAAAAATCATTGAGATTTTATTTTTATTTTTATTCAATTGAATAATTCATTTTATATATTTACATTTAACTGTTCTTACTTAATTTTTTATACGAAGCTGATTGTTTTTTAATTATTTTTCTCGTTTTATTATTTATATTTTCATTGATTATTATTTGGCTTCATGATGTTATTTTTAATTTTGTATATTTAATCATTAGTCTAATATTTGATATGAGCAATTAACAGACACGGTGACCTTTTTAATTTTTTTTTAATGTCAGTTTTATTTCTCTACTTTATTAGTTTTTAATTTATTAAAATTAAATAAAAAAATAAAATTAAAAAGGTCAAAGTTTATCTTTTTGTTTGGATACTTTTCGATGTCTTTTACCATTCTTACTTGAATCACTCGACAGTTTTTATTTTTAAAAATGAAAATTAAAAAAAAAGTATACTCATTCAGACAGTTCTATTGTTAAATATAAACGGTAAAGTTCCTTTTCATGACCTGAACTTGAGTCAAAAGGCGCACAAGATATACAACAAGAGAGTTTCGACAACTTGTAATTTTTTTTCTTTTCTTATCAATTTTTTTCTTTGATATTATGGATTTTAGTATTCATTTTTTGAAATAGTTATTTGTTGCATCACAAATGAGGTCTGCTAGTGGAGATCAGTAAAACCCTCACAGATAGGTTTACCCGAGGATTTTTCCTTCTAAAACAGAACCAAATGAATCCCCCATAATAATATTATTGAAACTTTTTCAACAATCTAAATAAATACATAAAGCTGCGACAATCAATAACTAACAAGCCAATTAATGCTGAATTAAAGACGAGAATTAAATAGAAGCCAAAAGCGATAATGAAAACAATTGAACGAAGGAGACTAATATGGGCTAATACTAAATTACAAATGGGAAATAAATAAATTTAAAATACAGTTAAACTGTATTTAAAAAAAAATTCCAGATAAATCAAAATTCGATCATAAAAATTGAAGCCATTGTAGAATATTCAATATTACTGTCCAATTATTTATCAAAAATTTATAAGTGGATGCTCAAAAAAAATATACATAAAGTCACAAACTGAATGGCATTTGAAAATTTTGTTGAATCAAATTTTATAAAAAATGAAAAATAAAAAACAAAAACAATAAAGCCAATAACTGAATAAATATATTTTAATAATAATACTAAATCAATTGAATAATGGAAATCATTGAATAAAACATTATTTACAAATCAAAGGTAATAAAAATTATTTGTATATTTAATTTCGTTTGATTTTGATGATTAAACACATCACAATAGTTGAGTTTAAAATTGATTGAATTGGAATAAATATATAGAACAAAGTAAAACAAAATAATATATTTAAAAAAATAAAACAAGTGTATATTGATTTGTGAATAAAAAGTAAATCAATGATATTTAATTTGTTGAACTTTGAAAGGATATATTGAAAGCAAATTTTGAATAAATAAATAAAAAAAAGAAAAATTACTACGCATGGTTAAACAATTGACTGATCAAAACTATCAAAAGGCACAACAAAGCCAATGTGGTTTGATTATCTCATATATACGAGCAGGAGATTGCAACTTCCAAGTGAGAAAGAGATGAGCATGAAAATTGACAAGGTGATGAGAGGAGAGGATAAAAGAGGGATATGCTTGTATGAATTCAAATTGTTGAAATGGCTTGCTCGTTGACTCGCGAAATTGTTTGTCAGCCACATAGTACAGCTCGAAAACAACATTACATTGGACTATTGTCGCGTGTGTATTTGTAAAAGGCACCTTGATGCCAACAAACACTGTATAAAGTGTACATCTCTCTTTCTCTCTTGTTCTATATATTTTATTTTGTAAACCGTTTTGCTCATGAGATTTTACAAACATTAGTAGGTAACGGCTATCGAACACGTACGACTGCTTACGTGTTTTGCATATTGCATTGAATTCGTGCAGCAAAAAAAATGTCTATATACAGTTAACCAGATAATTTCTAGAAATAGTTTCCGAAAATATTCATCGGAAATTGTCTAGAAAATTTTCGGAAACCAGCAAATTAATGGCAAATTTCAATAAAATAACAACCGAGAGTTTTAAATACTAAAATACAAAAAAAATTAGATGAGTTATTTTGATTTTTTTTTGTTATGAATTTTAATCTTAAATTAGTCAGACTCTGGTACATTTGTACGTCGTGCAAGATCAGTAAAGAGGAACTCTACCGGTATGTATACATCAGCTGATGTATTCTCTAGGGATATCAGGATAAATTGCATCGGGATCGAGGTGAGTTTTGCTTTGGGATGCGCATTCAGCCTCGACACCGGTTTTTTCCTCGTGTTATCTGACAACACTCACCCGTTCTTCAACAGCAACTTTTCTGCTTTTCCATACGAATTCACAAACTGCCATAACACAGGCAACACCCATTCCACCCATCAGTACGACAAATACACCACCAACATTAGCAAGACCCAATTCATTTGCTGCTGATCCAGTTTTTTGATTGTCCTCCTATTATAACAACAACAAAAAAATCATCAATTTATTATTATCCTCATTGTTTTCCATTTTTATTTTGTGTTTAATGTTGGGTAGTAAATTTTGATGCTAACAATTATATTTATTGACATATAAAATGGAAAATAAATTAAATTTCAATTAAGATATAATCAGTTGAGTTAAAGTAAATTCATTCAGACAATTTCCAAAAGATATTTTCAGCTGATGCTGCAGACAAAGAAGCCAACTTTAACCCAATTTAGGCAATGTCGTTTAACGTAACCGAGAGAAAAAATACAAAGTTACAGAGAGAGAATACAAATGAATAAAAAAAATACGCCACGCGAAAACACAATATAGAGATAAGAAATACAATGAAGAGTTTTGTTAAAGATACATATATACTTTTAGGTAAACTTGTTTGTCTTTGAGTAAAAAGAAAATTAATTTTCGTATCAGTCACGTAAGATAAACTTTGACGATTCACGTGACACACAGTTGGTACAGAGTTAAACTTTTATACAAATAAAGCATCAAAATGAATTTGCGTATTTCATTTAATAATGAATATATATATTCAAATTTAAAATTTAATTTATTCTTACAGTATGTTTATTATTGCCTACGGGTTTTAAGAACAATATCAGTATATTTATTTTATATATATTACTATTTTTTTATGCTTTATAACTCACTCGACATTTTCCACCGCCACGTTTTTCTTTCCACCATCTTGTCTTTAATATATGAAGTTTTCCCTCTTCTTGAAGCTTTAATATTGCACTGCTTATTGCCGTTCTGTATGGTGAGTCTGAAATATAACATTTTGAATTAATGAAAAGCCTTTCGTTTCATTTGAATAGAAAAAAAATTCATATGCATATACAACGATGTCAAAAATAATAAAGAAAATAAAATATTTATTATAATTAACTTTGAAGTTTTTTTATGAAATTAAAATATTAATATTTAAATTTATTGTGTAATGTGTAGATTGTTAATGAAAAAAAAATCAATTTAAATGTGATTTTAAAATTTAATAATTTTTAATTATCAAGTGATAAGTTGTGAATTCAAATATAAAAAAAAAATAATATGTGATTTGGAGAGTGTAGAATGCTATTGAAATCAAATCAATTTTCAACGTTTAAAAATTAATATTTAAATGGAAAATTATTAGCTCGTTTATTTCAACAATACTTTTATATATTCATCGGGAAAAATAAATAAAAAAAAATATATTGAATAGCTATGAAAATGAAGAAAATAAAATGAAAAAATTTTCTTGTTCTTTTATAAATATTGGCTGACTTGATATCCAAAGTATTCGATAAATTCAGTGGAAAACGGAGATTGAGAATAAAATTTTCTGCTTACTCGGTGGCATAGCAATTCCATATCCTTTTGAATCCAACTCTGTTCCTACTCGAGTGAGTTCGCAATTTCTCTCAATCACGTACTCAATAGATGTGGATTCCATCAAAAATGCGTAGCTACCTTTTCTCTTGATAACCCATTCGACTCCTTCCATATTACTTTTGGTGAATACATTTGGTTTCGCTGACTGCATAAAAGACCACATACGTTGGTATGTTGAAAAATTCGAATCCTATGTTGGAATATTTAATTTATTGGTCATTAAAATATATATAATCAATAAATTTTAATTATTTAAAAATATTTCCTTACTCGAAAAAATGATGCTGTACTACCACCTGTTAATGCGCCATATTTAATTTTAGTTTGTTTAGCAAGATCTTCAGCACTTTCAATCGGTGATTCCATTCTTTCAACAGTTAAAAATGCAGCAAGATTTGCTGTGTATGATGATATCATTATGAGAGTAAAAAACCACCACATTCCAGCAACCATTCTAGTAGAAACAGCCCTAAATAAAAGAACAACAAATTGATAAACATTTTTTTCTCATTTAACGTATTTATAAGTCAAATTAAATACATGCAAAATATAATAAAAATAAAAAAGATTTCAGCAAATAAAAAAGCACTTGACACAGATATTTTATTAAATTGCTGTTTAATGTATGAATGATGAATGATAAATGATACTAACGTAGGCTATTGCAGCAAGCCTACGATATAGCATTGAAAAATTTTGATTGTAAAAAAAAATATATATATATTTTGAGAAATTCGAAAAAAAAGATTAAGACGTTAGAAATTGAATTAATATATTTGATATTTTTCTGAGTCTTTATCTCTTTACTCATATTTTTTTTTGATGAATAATGTGACTTACTTAGGTGCTATATCAGAGCCTTGCTGCATGAGGGAGCCTATGGTGAACCAGAGTGAATTAAGGAGTGTGAACTCATTTCCGCAGACCTCGGACTGTGGGTTGCATGGATGGGAATGCTCCCACTCATATGGACTGAACCTGTGGACACGATAACAGAAAAAAAAAATAAAAAAAAATAGGGAAATAGGATTAGTCCTCAGAGTCGTAACAACATTATTTACAAAAATATTATTCTCGTGTGTAATTAAAATTAATAATAATATCGTCAAACATATTTCCTGATTTATTATTTCATAATTATGCTGCATATATTATTATTATTATGTCTATTGCAATATTCACTGATTGAATGAATAATCAATATTCCGTAAATTTATTTTTAAGTATTTGTTTCATAACTCGATGACATATTCATTCCATAATTGTTTTCCAAGTTGATTAAAAGTTAATTCAAACAATTAAATTACACTGCTGTTATTTGCAAATTATAGATAATATTTTTTTGTTAATTAATTTTATCATTGTTGATTGGCCGTTACAACTCTGAGAGTATCATGAATTGGTGGTCATGAGTTTTATAATTTCTCGGTTTGTCAAGGATACAACTACATCTATGATATAACGATGACAATGATAATTGTGATCATGATCATTACAGGTATATTCATCCATGATATTCTTTAGTTTATCTGATAATATTTTTTTTTTACTCTTGCGGCTTTTTTATTTTTTTCCTTTTGCCAATACACGCTTAACACAATATCTTACTTGGGTAAAATATCGGTGGTCTGACGCATCAATGAGCCAACTGCGAACCAAAGGCTGTTGATCAGGTTGAAGTGGTTTTGTACGTGATCACAATTTTTTCCACATGGACGAGAATTGTAATACTCGTACGGTGTAAATCTAGATTGTTCAGCTTTTATGTCATTTTTATTTTATGTTTTTTATTATTATTATAATAAACATTGTTTTATTGTAAAATAATATAAAATTAATTTATATTTAAATGATAAATAATTAATTCAAATACGTTAATAAAATATAAAAGTTTTTTTACTTTTATACTGTTTTTTTTTTAGTTAATTTCAATAATTTTATTTTTAATTTCAGAGTATTAAGCTAAATTTATATCTCTGCTCATAGAACATGTTTTTTTTTTTATATTTTTGGCAATGTTGAAAATGTCGTATGTTAAATAATATAGGAATTGTTGATATATCCTGTTTAAAATAAAAGAAGATTACCATGGTTTTGTTGATAATGAAATTAACTTGCCTTGCTAGTATAAATAGAAGAATTGAAACACCAAGGTAAGCTGTTGCCATGTAAATCCAAACGTCCAAACTCAATGGGCTCAAAAATGAAAACAGATTTGGTGGTTTTTTAATGGGTTTCCGGTAGAGTATACTTATTCCTGTTGATAAAAGTAGGACGAGAAAAAAAAAATATTAATAATGAAAATCCACGGAAATATGTACAAAGGAGATTAGTTTTTCTTTTTTTTTCTAAAAATTTTATGAATTATTATCATCACAATTTTTATGTACCAAAATGAAATAAAAAAGAATGAAAGTATTTAAAAAGATTTATGTTATGTGAAATTAAATACCTAGATTCATAAATGGCATGGTGAAATCAACAGCTTGTTCACGCTCATATGTAATTGTTAAATCTCCAATAGCTAAATCAGCTTTTTGATCGAGTAATTCTTTGATCATTCCATCCCACTCTTTCGTTTCTTTATTTAACGAACCATATTTTTTATCAGGCACAAGACGAAATGTATAATTAAATCCAAGTATTTTTGATATTTCATGGATCAAATCAACACTGTAACCTTCATACTGTGAATTACCTTGAAGCTTTTCACTTGAATCTTTTAACATGCAATAAGGTGCACTCTGAAAATAATAACAATAATAAATGCTACATGTTAAATGTAAATGAAGAGACGTTTTTTTTTCATTTAAAGTAATAACAATGGTAAGTGAGTAAAAAATATATACCACAAAAAAAAAAAAGGGAAAAAAAAAGGTCCTGCTACACGTTTTAATGAGGCAATGAAACCAACGAGTGACCTCAAAAATATTCAGAGCACTTTGAGTTGAGGGTTGTATTCATCATTGAGCTCAACTAGAGGAAAATGAAAAACAAGATGCATGAAGTATATACGTGGTTTGTGTAAGGATGGATTTTTTTTCATAAGAGGCTCAGTCTAAGTTTTTTACGAGTTTTATATCCTCAGCATTAGACTCAGTTGCTGCTACGCAAAAAAGACCAAAGAAACAAAAGGTAAAAAAGAACTAAAAGAAAAATAAATTAAAAAAAAACAAAATAATAATCGTAATCTGGGTGACGGTCTCAACGACGACGACATTTAACAACTTTTTTCTTTCCTCTTGGATTATGTAAGCATTTTTGGAGTACGTAACTCTCTTGGGCAATTAACTGCTGAGTAAATTGTAAGATAATTTAAAAACTTTGAATGTAATTTTTTTTTTCTTCGTGTAAAAGTAAAAAAAAAAAGTTGTGTGATTGATAGACTGAATGAAAAAAATAATAAAAAATTAAATAATTTTTAATTTTATGTGTTAATTAGAAAAATTTGAGAAAATTTATAATTGTAATCTTACCAGCAGTGTTGTAACAATGAATGTTTTATTCTGAAGACTTTCAACAATTTGTGTATAAACATCACCAAATGTACGTGTGAAATTAACACCCTCAGTGCTATTCCATGTACCAATTTTTTTGAGACCCTCTTTGGAGTTTAATTCAATAATATCAAGCATAAAATCTGAACGAAAACCTTGATGATCAAATTTTATTAAGCCCGTTAGTCCTTTCATCTCCACCTGTTAAAATCATTAAATTAAATTATATAAATTTCAAAATTTTATTCAACTGATTAATTAATATATTATTATTAAATTTGTATTTCGTTTTATTTTTCATTGGTGAGAAAATATCAAGGTGGAGAAAATAAATAATGTTAGATCATTTATTAAATCAAGGGAGGCTGAGGAAAAGTGAAAAAAAAATAATTGGAGAATGGCATTTTCACAATTATGCCATATAAAAATAAATATGTGATGGGAAAACTTAGTGATAATGAATTGAGGAGGGTGAAAAATGGAGCAGGTGTTTGTTATAACGTTATAATTTTGTTTTATTTTTTCAGTTTATCAAATGTAAGATTAAATATTTCATTGGGGTAAAATTATATGGAAAAAAAATAAATCTTTAAAGTTTTCATATTTATTACAGATATTATTACTAGAGAAATATATTTTTATTTAATTTTTTACTTTTGCGTTTGCTAACAACTATAATAAACAATAGGAAGTCTTATGTAGGCGCGCGGTCTCCAAACGCTTATATATGTTACCAATCAATTTCTATTGTTATAAACAAACGCAAAAGTAGAAAATTGAATAAAAATTATTTTCCTGTAGTTAAAGATGTTATCTATTCAATAGATATTTCAAAAATACTGTGCAACGAATAATTATTGTGAAAAAAATTATTAAAAAAATAAAAAAAAAAGTGGAAATTCTAAAACCGAAAAATTACCAAAATTTAAACAATTTTTTTTACAATAAATAATCGTTGCACAATATTTTTAGAACATCGATTGGAAAGGAAACATCTTCAACTAAAGAAAAATATTTTTTATTTCATTTTCTACTTTTGCGTATTTGTTAATGATACTTATGAACAAAAGAAAGTCTTATGCTGTCACGCGGTCTCCAAAACGTTTATGTGTGTTACCTATTGTTCATTGATGTTATAAACAAACGCAAAGGTAGAAAATTGAATGAAAAATATTTTTCTTTAGTTTAGAATGTCCTCTATCTAATGGGTATTTCAAAAATACTATGCAACGAATATTTATTGTGAAAAAAGTCATTGAAAATAAAAAAAAAAGAGAGAGAGATGACTATAGTAATATATAAATTTGAAGTTTAAATGTAATTATTTAAAATAATTTAAAAAAAAAAGATGTCCTTCTCATTAAATTCGACTGAAATAATTAACGAATATTTCAATTTAATTAAATATTGTATAAGTTTTGAGTAATAAACTCTGAGTACGAGGTGTAGTCAATTTAAATAATTAAAATGAACTATGTAATGATAATGTTGCCAAAAACCCAATATTCCAAACAATGTTATCTAACAAGAGAATAATTGATGTCTTTAAACAACCAACACTACTAAATTACAAGAGTCATATTTTTTATAAACTATCATTCGTTATTTTTGCCTATAAAATACAAATTTAAAAACAAATATGAAACAAAAGAAACACCAAAAAAATGTTCAGCTTGTTTTACAATATGATAATGTATATTAAAAAAAAAAATTATATTCAGCAATGATTTGATATCACAATTTATTAACAATGAATTTTAATTTTTTTTTTGTGCAATATATTTTTATGTTTATACACAGTACATTAACCTGAACTCACATAACATAAATGAAAATAAAATTGTCGTTATCGTTGGTTTCCAACAGTTTCCGCATTTATTATTTCTAGGCAGTCATGAGATGTGCAAAAACAACAGAAAAAATAAATAAATAAAATGATATAAACCGACTATAAAATATTAAAAATAATAATAAAAACAAATAAAAAATATGAATTATGAAAATACACTACAAGATTATTCTTATATAATTTATTTTTTTTTATATTTATTTTATGAAAAAATTCAGAGTCAATCGTAATGCTCATTGTTTCAAGCTGACAAAAAACTAGTTGACTAATTAACTAATTCATTAAAATATAGATATGAAAACGATAATTGGTTCTCCCTGGATAAAATAAATGAGAAAAATAATATAATTTGTTGATATTTTGTGAATTATTCATAAAATAACTTGGAGTTTTTTTTTTTTTTTTTCTTTTTACAAAAGAGTTGATTCAAGCTCGTGTATTTCAGCCAGAATCAGTTAAAAGAAAAATAATGAAAAATGAAATACCAGACATATTGTTAAAGCTGTTTATCCAGAAATAATATTTGCAGAAAATAAAATAATAAGAAAAATTTTCTATTATTATTTCAATGCTTATTATCAAGTTTCTTCGACTGGCAAGTTAGTCAATACTCTGTGACCAAGTTTGTTCAATTCTTTTGTTAAGTTTGTTCAATTCTTTTGTTAACTATTAAACCATTGAAAGAAAATACTATTCATTCTACAAGTTTTATAAATTCGTGAAAATATTCTTGTGATTCAAGTAAGTTTTTAAATTGACTCAATTTTATTTTCCATCAATAAACATATCAAAATTTGAGGAGAAATAAATTTTTAAAAAGAAAAATCCATAATATATTATTTTGATGAGAAAGAATAATAATAATTTCAATATTACTTACTATTTTCATGTAATTTATCAATGAGTAACCATGTGACCAGGTGTCAGCAGACTCACAGGACAATTGTTTTATGTCGATTTGCTGAGACGTG